>VUQH01088585.1:0-12641 GCA_015106775.1 Etroplus canarensis | reverse complement strand
GCCCAGGTAAATGGTGAGGGTTGCGTCAGGAAGGGCGTCCGGCGTAAAAACTTTGCCAAATCAAATATGCGGATTCATAAATGATCCCTAAAGGGAGCAGCCGAAAGAAGACGACAAAAATGCAATCCCCCATCACACCCAGCAGAGAAAAATGACTTGCATCAAGCTCATCTTCACATCAAAGTAAGGCTTTATAAATACCAGCTCGAGTGTGTGTGTGTGTGTGTGTGTGTGTGTGTGTGTGTGTGTGTGTGTGTGTGTATTTGTGAGTGTGTCCTCATATTCCTTCACTATGAAAATTACAAGCCTGGTAACACCTTGTATTTTGTACCAAGAATTATCACCCTTACTTCAGGGTATTTTTGTGAAGCTGTACTGCTGCTCATTCCCCTGAATTCTGCTTGTTTCACTTCAAATGTCCTCTTTTGGGGAATAATCATAAAAGCCTCCAAACAATAAACTCAGTTTCTCTTTTTTAAAGCAAACGTCCTGAAACAGCTCACATAATGCTGAGAGTCTGCAGCACAGTGAGTTGACTTAAGCGATTGTAAAACGAGTCTGATAAGCTTTGATGGCAAAAAAAATCTCTTGCCAACCTTGTCATTTTTTGCAGTGCATGCCCATTATTCTTTTGTGCCTGGCAGTGTGAATGTGTGTAGAAGAAGAGAGTAGAAGAAAAAAAGGGAGATGGAGATAGAGATGAAAGGCCAGTGTTGACTGTAGTGGCTTTCCTGCACGGCTCTGTGGTTTCTGAAGGGTGTCTTGGCCTCCAATGCAAATGAGTTTGCATCTTATCAGCTCTCCATGACACTGAAGTCCAAATAATGAGTACTTGGCTGTAGTGGTCGGGTGCACTGGATTTGGTCTGCCAAGCACACTGAAACCTTTAGAATAAAAAGCACTAAGCATTAGTTGGGATGAGAGTAAGGCTTAATGAAGTGTGTGTAACCTCGCCTGACAAGGTATAATCTTTATGCCTAAAGATATACAACATATAACAACATATATCAATACATTTTTTTTCATAGTGTCACAGGTCTGCTGTAGTATCAAGCCTGCTGTAAATATAATGGCGCACTAAATAGAGAGATAGACCTGGCCCTGCAGTTGATCCGTCTACTGTTTGCCGAAGCCTCAATGTAAATGATCTCAGTGGAAGGGCGACTGTCAAGAAACCATTGTTAAGGAAGTTACATAAGAGCTGGACTGGAAATCAGTAGCAACGGATCTTATGGAGTGATGAATCCAAATCTGAGAGATTCAAGATTGAATGTCCACAGCCAGTGCAGTTAAAGCCTACCTGGATAGAGAAACACACAATGGAACGCTATCAGTCATGGCTCGACCTCCCCAGAGCCCAGACCTCAAAACACCTGATTGTGAAATCATCTCGACAAAGAGTCAAGCAAAAGGCAGCCCATATCCAAAAAAGAGCTTTGGAATGTCTTCCAAGAAGCTTGAACTATTCCTGAAGACTACTTAAGAAATTACAAGAAAACTTGTCTAAGAAAGCAGAGACAGTGGTGTAATGGTTAAGGTGCTGGGCTCATGATCGAGAGGTTGTGAGTTCGAATCCCAGTCAGACCTCCACCGTGCCAAGACCCCTAGGCAAGGTCCCAACTGCAAGTGTGCCTCTGTCCACCCAGCAGTAAAAATGGGTACCAGTAAATACCGGGGAGGTAACCTGCGATGGACTAGTGTCCCATCCAGGAGGAGTCTAACTCCTAAGTTGCTTCATGCTACAGAAACCGGGGATAAGCTCTGGCCCGATGAGCTTTGTAGGCTCTGGTGTAAAAAGCCCAATGGACTTTACCTTACCTTGTCTAAGAAAGTTCAGGCTGCAATGAAGAATAAATACATACCAAATATTAACTTTAAAGTTAGTTAGAAGTGTAAAAAGCTCTGTTTTTGCCTTATAAATTCCATTCTCATTTATGTTTGCACGTTTCAATAAATCATTGTACCTATTTACCATTTTCCATGCAAAACATAAAGAGATTTTTGCACAGTACTGTAGTCATGTGAATAACTAACAGAACTGCAGCAACAGTCTATTTTTTCCATCTGTATATCTAATATTGATAAAAAACTAATTATGCCTGCATGCAACTGCTCAGCTGTAATTGCCATGTTTATATTTTAATATAAAATAATGACCATTTGCTGTTTATTTAGAATATCAGAATAGTTATGATAACATTTTCAAAACTATCAGTGAGCATTAATTATGTATTGTTTTTTTTTTTTTACTTAGAGAGGCACTGGAGTAGTATAATCACAGGCTCATTTACATTTTATCTTCACAATCTATTACAGACTGTGAAAATTGTGGTCTTGCAGCAGATAGCATAATACAGTTGGCTAATGGAGACATTAATCTAAGAGAACCTGAGATGCAGCTTTTGGTAAAAATCTGTCAGACTGACTAAAATCAAAACATGTGGTGGGATGGGGTAAATAATTAAAGTGCATTTTAGCGCAAACATCAAATATCCTTAGGAGACCTGCTAATCAAACAGTAATCCACATGCAACACTATTTTAGATGAATGAAATGGTCAAAAGAAATAAACACCATGTAATATAATTGACTAGATTCTCTCTCCTCCTTGAGCACAAAAACAACTAAAAATTCAGTTTTTCTCTTGAAATAGTTCTTAAGACATGCTGCCTGACCACATTGGAAATCAATGTATTTATAGCTGTTGCCGGGGGAATATAGAGTGCTGCATTAAGCTGTACACATGAAAAGAGTCAAAAATAGTTGGAGCCACAAACTAGAGAGACACACAGAAAGAGAGAGACAATCACAATGGCAAGTGGCTGTGAATGACAGATCATTGGAGAGTTTCACAATATAGGGACACAAAAAGCCCATAAATCCCATTTTTGTGCAACTAGCAACCCAATGATGAGAACTTAAATGTTCACCCTCCTCTTTTGGTTTCCATTCGCTCCTGGCAAAAATCTATAGTTGCTTTCAGCAGTTATTGATTCTTGAGCTGTTTGAGTGTTTCCATAGAGTAGTGGTTTACAGATTCACCTCACACATGAAAGGCCCTGGGTTCGCAACAGGGAGGAGACACACACACCCAGCCTTGGGGGGTCATTGGCCAGTGTACTCCCAATGCTGATCTCAAGTCTGAATAAATGGGAGCGATGTGTCAGGAAGGACATCTGGTGTATAATCAGTTCCAAATCATTTATGTGGATTTGTCTGTTCGTGTAACCCTTTGGGTGGCCAAACCAGGGAGCAACTGAAGTAACTAACTAGGTTTATGAGCTGTTTGCCACATTCTTCTGCTTTTCTTCCAGCAAAGTACTGTCTTGTGGATTTGTTCTACCAAAGCTTCTTGCCAAATATAGGGGGGGTTATGAGAGTAGGGGGAATCAACCACAACAATAAACTGAAACACACACAACCCCTCCATTGCAGCAAAGGGAAAAAACAGAGGAACACTTGTGAATATTTGCAACTTGTTGAGCCTCCAATCACACATACAGTAGTATTAATTCTTCTGCAGTAAAGATGACAACTTAAGACACACAACACATAAAAAAAATTATTTGTTCCACTTCTAGTGAGCTAGGTCTGTTATCAGCATCTCCTACAGGCTGAAAATTGTTTGCTAGTCCCTTGTTTTTCTTCTATGACAAGAGTGACCATTTCAGGTGATAAATGTACAGCATTTCACACTCAGCTTTTTACTGAACTTCTTCTTCTTCTTTCGGCTGCTCCAGTCAGGGGTTGCCATAGCAGATCATGTATTATAAATCTGCCTTTGGATTTGGCAAAGATTTTACACCAGATGCAACCCTCCCAATTTACCTGGGCTTGGAACCAGCACTAGGAGTACACTTGTGTGTGGCCCCTATGGCTGGGTTTTTTGACTGGTATGAGTACACCATTTAAATACTTGTAGTGCATTGCACATAGCCATACTCATTCATGTAAAGACACTTCTGCATCGAATATAGAAATATAACTTCAGCTGCTCCTTGTATTTTCCCCAAGAGGTTGCCACAGCTGCATTGACAATTTGGCAGAGGTTTTACGTCAGATGCCCTTCCTGACTCAACCCTCCATGGTGAGTGAGACTTGTGCCCCCACTTGGAATCGAACCAGGGACCTTTCGCTTGTATGGCAAATGTTTAAACCACTACATTACACTTTTGCACTGGATGTATAAAGCATAAATACTCTATTTGTGCACAGGCAATATGTGCACAAATTGAGTATTTATGCTTGAATTACCTAAAATGAATTATTTTCAGCTTTTCAAACATAATGATATTTATTTGTGCTGCTTTAAGGATCCTCCATTGTGCTTTAAAAAGTTTTGTCAGATGTGGCTGTAAGTGTGTTCCACTCATTTTCAAGCTGTTTTCCTGCTTTTTCAAACCCCTCAGTACTAAAATTTACTTTAAATGCGGCATTACCTAGAAGGTTAATTAGAGTTGCAAGCTTTCTGTCTACAGTATGTACTGGCTGTTTAAATTATCAGTAGTTCTTCATATTCAACTATATATTTTTCTTCTCAAATGCACGCATTTGAGACAGATGCAGAAAGCCACACAGCAGTTAAAACAGCATGTTAATGATGTAGTAGCTCATCATCCTCCCTAACAATTGACAGGCTGTAATGTGTGAAGTACAGATAGAAATTAATATGGTTTCCTGTGATTGGTTGGCTGTGTTGCACAAACTGAGAATTAAAATCCATTAAAAAGTCAGGACGCTCACAAACAGTCATTTCCAGGGCATTGGCCTTAGTTCTTAACAGGCCCTAACCTAGCTTGTTCTCAGAAGTAGCGGTTCTTGTGAAAATGAAAAAGTACCTGTAAAAGGACAAATATGACCATGTCATTAAGCACATTTTGGATGGAGACCCATTATGTAATCATTGCGTGCAAGTTTCACGAAAATCTGACCTGTGCTCTAGGAGGAGGAGTGATTCTAGTGAATTGTGGATGGATGGACTGACAGACAGAAGGACAAATGGCTGCCATGCATTAGTTCATTGGTACATCTGAAAATCAGATGACTAAAACAGCATTTTAATAACAACATTTGTATCTGCAGTGTGAACATAGTTTACTTTTTTGCCAGATTAGGACACTTGTTTGATTTCACTACCATTATTTGAATCTCACAATACCGCTTGTCGTATTTCTTGTCTTGCTGTTGTAGCAATCCCTTACCCTCAAGGCAATCACTTAACCTTAACCTTATCTTAAGTTCACATTGATTTTCTTGCCAGTGTTATTGCTATTAAAACACCTACCTCAGGATACTGACAATGTCAGTGTCATTTTCTGTGTAAGAGGGGGTGGTTTCTCTGTGCGTTTCCTCTCCCGGGTGCCTCTTTTCCTGTGACATTATTCAAATTCTGGAGTTTGTTTGCTGACACAAAAAAGCGTGGGTTTGAAAATGACTGAGTCATTGCTGTGCCCTGCTGATGAAGTGAGCAGATTGGAAATGGGAAGGTTAATGAGATTTTCACAAAGTGTCCGTCTAGCGGTTTGAACTCAGATTAAATTGACACACTCTGATTAAAATTAATTGACCTGTGAAATGAGTGTGTCCCTCAACAGTTAAGAATTGATGGATATCGCAGAGGGGTCAAGAAGGAAGAAGACAGTGGTTTAAAAAATGAAAAGAAAATTAACTTGGTTCGGTTAGAAGTAAAGGACAGATATGGTAAAAGACAGCTTATGCTAATTATTAATCACCAAGCCAAAGATGCTCTGGCACACAGTTATAGGGATGATATATCATTATTCTTTTCACTTAGCTTTATGTGTGTGAGCAGGAGTATTATCTTATACCTGTATTTGACAAGATTTTAAGTAAAAGACCAATGCCTTGCGAGCAACTCTGTTGACAACAGTGCTAATGTAGCAGGTCTAATGTTCACCACATGGTCTGACATGATAACACCATGGTAATATTTTTAATTTAATGGAATGATGGAAGTATGATTGGTTTTGAAGGCATTTGATCATAAAACCTGACAGTGCTGGACAATAATATTATTTTAACCCAATAAAATGCAGGGTGTTGCAGAGCCCTGACAGCCCTAAGCATAATGCATGCAAAACCTCTACAAGGACCCTGCGGTATCTGACACCTAAGGGTTTCTGAAAGAGCTAACGTGTGATTGGGTTAGGGTTTTGAGTCGTGCAAACTGTGAAATGGAGTCACTATGGATTTGGGCTTGCTTGCTTGTATAGAAAATAAAGAAATAAGGCACTGCCATATGGCATCAGATATCTAGTTGCTGAATTGATAATAAAAGTCAGTAACAGGATGTTGTGTCTTGCAAACCTGCCTGGATCGCCTTTGGGTCCATTAAGGCCACAGTGAAATTGGTTTGTGTCCTTCCCCTTGTAATAGATTTCTCCCTGGTTATTGAATGTCACTCTTTTGCTCAGGGGGCTAGACAAAAAAATACTTACAGTAAGGATCCTGTAAAATTGGTGTTTCCTTAAAAACATTTACTTTCAGGAAGATCGAGTATGTGGCTGTAGCTAAAAACCAGTAGATGCACTATATGGTCAAAAGAATTGGGCCAACTTCACAATGCACCTACAGAAGTTTTTATGACATCCCATTCTAAATCCATAGGCATTCTCCTTTTTGGAACTACAACTGGTTCTACAAGGTTTTGGAGTGTATCTGTGGGGATTATTGCTCATTCATCCAGAAGAGCAACTGTGAGGTCAGACACTGATGTTGTATGAGAGGGCCTGGCTCTCAATGTCTGTTCTAGTTCATTTCAAAGGTATGAAATGGGGCTGAGGTCAGGGCTCTGTGTGGGCCAGTCAGGTTCTTCCACACCACACTCATCCAACCATGCCTTTATGGAGCTTAATTTTATGAACTGGGGCACAGTCATGCTGGAAAACTGTTCTCACAAAGTTGGAAGCATAGAATTGACCAAAATGTCTTGGTAAGCTAAAGCATTAAGATATTGCTTCACTGGATCTAAGGAGCCCAAAAACAACCTCATAGTATTAGTCCTCCTCCACCAAACTTTACAGTTAGCACAGTGCAGTCAGGCAGGTAATGTTCTCCTGGCATTTGACAAACCCAGACTTCTCTATCAGACTGCCAGATAGAGAAGCGTGATTCGTCAATCCACAGAACATGTTTCCACTGCTCCAGAGTCCAGTGGCCGTGTGCTTTACATGACTCCATCTGACACTTTCCATTGTGCTTGGTGTGGCTTGCATACAACTGCTCAGCTGTGGAAACCTATTCTGTGAAGCTCCTGGCACTGTTTTTTGTCCAGATGTTAATGCCAGAGGAGGTTTGGAATTACGCATTTACTAATATGAAGTGCACTGCGGTTTGAACTATCTGAGGGAGTACATTCAGCACAGAGGATATGACATAAGTAATATGCCTCACCCCATTGAGTGGTGTACTGAAAAAGTAGTTGTTTTGAGCAACACAAACACAATAGTTGCTCTCTACCCACCTTCTTTTATAGTTGACACAATGCAGTCAGGCAGATAATATTCTAGTGGAATTTGCATAACTCAGATTCATTCATCAGATTGATTTCATTCATCAGATATGACATTTAGCATTGTGCTTTCGGATGTAAAGCTTGCATGCAGCTGCTCAGCTATAGAATCCCATGCTATGACACTCCCGGTGAAGGGTTTCTGCTGCTGTTAAGGATTGGAAGTTATTGAGTCAGCAGAGAGTTAGCGATTTTTATGCACTATGCACCTCAATACTCTGTAGCTTTATATGGTCTGCCACTTCCTGGCTGAGTTGCTGTGGTTCCTAAATGCTTCCACTTTGCAATAATACCACTTACAGTTCATGGTGGAATATCTGGAAGGGGAGAAATGTCACCAATTGACTTGTTCCTATTAGTGCCCCACTTGAATTGGATGGGCACTTTAGAATGACCCATTCTTTCATAAACATTTGTAAAGGCAGACTGCATGACCACATGATTGATTTTATACATCTGTGAATGAAACACCTGATTCAATGATTAAGAGGTGTTGCCCAGTACTTTTGTCAATATAGTTTGACATTTTAAGCATGCAATACAATATTCACTCTTTAATCTATATAAGAACCAGGATATACTATAAACAGAATCAACCATTTGTAAGTGTTGCTAAGTCTTATTAGGATGAAAGGCTGTTGATCCAGATTTAAATAATTTTGTGTATTAGATCTGAATAGTTTGAAAGAAGCTATTTAAATTCCATTTGGAATAGTTTCCCCACTGTACATTAGACAAAGTAAAGCCCTAGCTAATTTTGGAGTCCATATATACATTATTTGATTAGTGTAAAGTCCATGTGAAGATGAGAACGTCTAGTCTCTCATTATTGTGACAGCCATATGAGTTCATCCCTGAAATAAAAGCCATTTCCACGCCTCAAATGACCCCTTTGTGCAAATAGTTGACTGCAGTCCAGAGCGAATAGTGTTGGGCTAATTCACTTTCAATTCATACTGATGGAAACTCTAATTGAACAGCCATTAGAACAGTAATGAGGAAGCCTCTTCAGGAATTAACTGAACCAAAACTGAATTGGATATTTATTCTATGAAAAGAAGAGTTTATCTGTTGATCAAATCAGTCAGAAAGACCATAACTGTTTAATTACTATATTCACTCAAAAATGCAATAAAGATGCAGGGCCAGGTGGCAAGACTAAAGATACTACAAACCTTGCTGGGAGCAGGGATATAAAAATCAATGTCCCTCGCTTTTGCCAGGGCCATGCCTCACAAACATAACAAGGATGCTGATGGTATTAGCACAGTCCAATGAGTGAGCATTATTGCTGCAAGGCCATAACTAAGGTGTGGTGGATGGATGGCATTACACAGAGAATGTCATACTTGGAAAAGCTTCATTGTGTGTTTCATTAAAGGACGTGCTGCTTGACTGGCAAAGTGTAAGGCACCTTGCACAGCACAGAGGTGACTAAGCTAAACAGAGCTTTCTTTTGCACTTTTTATCTGTTTTATCAGTCCTTTCAAAACTATTTAAATCTGTTGTTTGAGTAAACCACTTAAGAACTAAATATCAAAAGATGCTGAAATTGTACGAAATGCAGCTCAAATCACTAAATATTCATATACTGCTTGAAGCATTACATGCACGTATTGTCAGGGTCCTGAACAGCCTGTTTTCTGTCTTTTCCTACTCTCATTGTTCTTTCATTCCTATTACCCTGTCTGGGTTGGGGGTGGGTATTAACCACTTTTGCTCACTTCTGTAGTGTGGGTGTGATGAAGATGGAGAAAGCTGCCACACCTGGAAGTCATTATTCATTACCAGTGCTATTTAAGTCCAACAGTTTCCTCCACTCTCTGCAATAATATTTAGCTACACATCTGCGATATTTCTTGTTGCCTTGTCAAGCACAACTACTTACCTGATTGTTCTACTGCCTCTTCTGGAATCTTCACGTCAATCCTGCCACCTGAGGCGTTGCCTGTCCCACATTAACCAAGGACAATATTCACTACCATGGGAAACTGGGACTCCATTACCTTAAGCACAGCTACAAGGAATTAGGACTCACCTTGGCTGAAGAAACTTACTCTGGGCCTCATATTGGAACCTCACTCACTCACAAAGAGAAAAAGACTGTTTTATGATTTGCACATTGCTTTCTGGATTATTCTAACCTTGTTGTTAATTAGATTCATCTTAACTCCATGTCTGTCTGCTTTTGTGTTTGTCTCCCATGGTTTGTGACTCTCTTTGCTCTCCTTTCTCTCTTCTTTCTCCTGTCTCCCCCACCCGTTTGAGGCAGATGGTTGCCCCTCCCTGAGCCTGGTTCTGATGGAGGTTTCTTCCTGTTAAGAGGGAGTTTTTCCTTCCCACAGTCGCCGAGTTCTTGCTCATAGGGAATCGTCTGCTTGTTGAGGTTTTCTCTCCAACACGTAGGATCTTTACCTTACAGTGTAAAGCGTCTTGAGGTGACTTTTGTTGTGAATTGGTGCTATATAAATAAAATTGAATTGATTTTTTTTCCCTCAATGCCCCAATATATGTACCTTTGGATGATCCCTTGTATTCTCTCCAAGGGGTCACCACAGCAGATTAATCTGCATTGGTAATTTAGCAGAGGTTTCATCCTGTCCAAATATGTCAAAAAAGCAACATTTTCCATGGGATGTACCATCTTTTCACATTACAGAGTCATGTATAGAACTGTACGTGGCAGGGAATACTTTGTGAATTAAATTCGCTGTTATGCTACTCTGGAAGCTGACCATGTCGAACTAAAGTGAACACAGCGGACTGCATTAATGTCAAACACCAGAAACACCTGAAAGCACTGAAATGTTCTGCTCAGCTAAAGCACCTGAAATTGTCCTTCCAGTTCAGCCACAGTATGGGAAAATCCACTCAGAAGCAGAATATATGCTCACACCAAAACTGTGCAGCTATTACCTACCATGCGGCTCGTTAATATGCAGATCACCTTCCTCCTCTGCCTTGGTGGTAACACTGCATAAAGGGAAACGTAGCATGAAAATACAATTACCATGCAAATAAGTCATGAAAATGACACAACTGTTAGGAACCTACAGCCTCTATCACTGTGCTCCAATCTTTGCCAGCTTTTCAAGAGCATACAGTAAATTAATAGAAGAGTTGAAAACTCTTTTTGAACCTCCACTTGTTCTACATGTACTGAAAATGTTTAAGGATAAAAGTTTTTTTCCCAAATGAAATAAAGGGTGCTAAATTGATCAATTGAATTTTTGTGTCCCTATCTATGTTTCTCCCTTCCTCATTTTCATTAACTATATACTATATACATACTTCTTTTTTTAATTTTGGCCTTTTTCTTTTCCCCTTCTTCCTTTTCTCTCACAGTTCCCCTTTGTCTCACTTTTCTTGTTTTCCTTTTCCCCCTCTATTCCTTCCTCCATCTCTCCCAGGCCTGACTGATGTTGTGTTAAGGCAAGGCAGACGGATGGTGGGTGAGGGATTGCCCCTGCCAGCCTCTGACACTGGACCCTATTCAGGCTGAGGAAATGATCGATGTTAAATCTAATTTTAAACACCCCCAGTTTAACTATTGCAGACAGACGGTGAGTAGAGGCTAGCGTCTGGCAACACAGCTGGGGCAACCTGATAAGACCTATGGTTAAGTCTACCTGCCGCTGTGTCTATGTGCATGCATGTGTTTGTGTGTGTTTCCTTCTTACTTCAGACAGCTTTCTTTGCACAGGAGCCATCTGTCCTGTATTTAAAGGGGAGTTGGAGGGCGCAACTTCAGAGACAGATGAGGATCTCTCTGCCCTATATGCTAAACCTATAAATATTACCCAGTAGAATAGCACAGAAACGAATAATTGCTGATTCAAAGCAAGACCAAAAAAAAAGAACAAAATGCAGATGTCAGTAAAGGTCATACTGTAGGTAATTTAATGGCCTTTAAATATGCCAATTCATCTTGACTGGACAAAACACACAAGACAAGATTCATGTTTTAGACTATTTTAATTAGGAAGCACTTGAGGACATGGTAGCTGAAGCTTCTCCAGGAGGACTAAAAGGGCCAACTAGAAGTAAAGTGTCAAATATGTGGGCTTGGTGGATTAGCGTCACCTCCAGGGGTAGCTTACAAACTGCCTGTGGAATGAGTTGCAAGCTTCTCTGCAGGGCTAAAACCCAGGCTGAAGTCTAGGTATACTTGGCAACAATAAGTGCAGGGAAGTCAGTTAAAAAAGCATTGACAGAACATATCAACAAAATCTGCTTCCATTCATTTTCATTTTGTGCATTCAGTTCTTTTTTCCCCCCACACTGTTGACATGAAATAGTTGGTGTATCAATAAAAAATACATTTTGTACTGATGACAAAATAAACACTTCTTTGCTAATATTTGCAGTAACTGTGTGCCACAGTGACACATTTCTTCATAGGCCATGTAGTTTGGTAGATGCAATGAAGCACAGACTATCAGTGCCCAGAGATGCATTAAAGGAATGCATCTCATCTCCTTCCCCAGTGAACTGCATGCTCAAAGTGCTGTTAGGTAGGGATTTTAATTACAGATTACATCTTAAATCCCATTTACTAATGTTGTTCCTATCATAATGTAACAAAGCCTGTCATTTCTGACATAAGGCTAGAAGCTGGTCTACAGACTGCAGAAAACTGAAAATGAATTATCTGAGGGAATAGTGATAGAAAATTTCACACTCATTAGAGAGACCGTGATAATAAAAAAAAAAAAAAATTCTTAATTTGATATTTAAATACTTCTGGATTTCTTCATGCTTTAGCAGATCTGTTGAAACATCTTTCAACTTCTCTGTGCTGAAGATATAGTTCCCGAAAAAGCTCATACATAGCACAAAGTACTTAGATGTTCTGGCAGAATGTCATTGAGAAGTATGTTCAGATAAGATAAGATATTCCTTTAATAGTCCCACAGTACAGAAGTTTCAGGTGTTTCAGCAGCAAGACAAGGAGACAGCAACACACTAGTATAAAAAGAAATCACACTAAATCTTCTTCTTCTTCTTTCGGCTGTTCCCGTTAGGGGTCGCCACAGCAGATCATCTGCCTCCATCTCACCCTATCCCTTGCATCCTCTTCCCTCACACCCACCCTCTGCATGTCCTCCTT
>VUQH01088584.1:14097-25055 GCA_015106775.1 Etroplus canarensis | reverse complement strand
TTGGTGCCTACTGATATAATAAAACACTCATCAAATAAACAAAATAACCACCCACAACTATCAGAATAATCCCCAGCTCTTCGCTGTCTAGTTAAATCAGTTCAAAAAACAAGTTACAACAGCCACCGGTGTAAGGCCCTCGACCCGACAGCCAGAAATCCACCCCGGCAAGGCAGCAGCTTGGCAGTCTGTAAATTAAAACAGGGCATCAGTTACACTTGAACAGTTTAGCTCAGGAGGAATATCCCTCCCACTTTGCTTCATGTCCGTTTTTCAGTTACCTGTCTCCAGGTTAGGGTCGCACCCTAAGAGGTATCAGCAAGAGGTGGCGGAGTCCGTTACCAGTTTCCCCACAGGCATAAAACAATGCTTTTTCCTACAGGGATACAAATAACTTTACACCGCCACCAACTTTACCAAAACTCTGGCAGAACATTTTCTGGGACCTACCACTCCAATCGAAGGCTATAGAACCCACATCAAGCTGTCATAGAAAAGTTAAAAAGAGAGGCCAAATAGCATGGCTTAAACAGGCATTCACCTGGCTCCAGGTTCACACAAAAATCCACTAATTACCTGCACCTGTGCTTATAAAAGGGAAAAGACCCAGCCCCGCCTACTAAGGGCGGTTCCAGACTCAGGTCTCACTTGTCACACCTAGGTAGCAAATTAGAAAACTACAAGTAGTAATAGTGTCCATATAACGCTAAGTCTTTCTAACTCAGAGTATGTTCCCCATTCTAAAGTGTGGCCTAGTTCATAAGCAGTACCAGTATTTTGACACCAATTAGCCCACATAGATTCACAGTTACTCTGCAGTGATTTTTCCACGTTTTTTTTTATTTTGGAAAATAAAATCACACATTTTGAGTCACACTGTTAAAGTTATGGTAATAAATAGCTACAGTATGTGTACTGTAGGAATAATACACATACACTCTAACAATATTCTGATAAAAATATATAATCACAACCATTATGGCCTGTGTTAAGGAGGAAAACAGCACCAGTGACAATGCTATTCCTTGTCATCATTTAGGCCAAATATTGATAATCAGAAGAGAAGTGGAGAATAGCATTCTTTTTCTTTCTCTATTATCTCCCACTTTCCTATCATTGATCACTGTAAATCATAATCATCTCTCAAACTGTCTTTGATTTTTTTAAGGCTTAATCTCCAAAGTGGAATTTCTTAGAGTGAAAATCCTATGGCAAGAGAAAATGATAAAAGATCTCAAGCAAGAGTGAAATTTCTTATGCAAACAAATCATGGGAAGAGGAGGAAATCAAGTGTGTAATTTAGAGGCAGTTTTTTTACTTGTTTGTTTTTTAAATTGTAATGAAAGGTGTGTGTAATTTATCTTATCAATGAGCTGATCAGTGTCTTCTCTATTCTCATTTTGATTAAAGCAAAAGAATTTACTTTGGGAGATGATGATGAGAACATGGACGAAAATGACCTTTCCCCATTATCTCCAAACATCAGTGAGTCTTCAGTGATGTTGTCATACAAAAACAGAAGCCACATTGCGCACAGTCACCCTTATCTACAACTGTGGCTGTGCCTGGGCAAGCTCATATCAGAGGTAAGAAAGAGTTTACTTCAGCCCCCTGCCTTGTTAAACCAGTAGCTGTCAAGAAATGTAATCACTGCTAAAACCATAAGAGCAGTTTTTAAAACTATGCTCCGGAAGTAGAATGACCTAGCAGTACAGAGCTTCAATTATACATTATTCATATAATGGGGAGGAACTATCAAGATTTGTCACTCAGAAAGAAACATAGTTCTGAACATACAAGTGTTCTTAATGATGGTCACTTTACTTACTACATTATATTGTGGTTGTACTGAATTCTGGACCACATATGAGGTATCAGATTTGTTTTTCTTTCCCCCCTCAAGTCAAAGGACCAGCTGAGGCGACCCACAGATCAAGATGACCCCTCCAGATTGTGGACCCTGAAACTTTCAAGAGACTCAAGTTTAATCCTGCAGTGGAGACCTTGCTATCTTTTGCTAAGAAGTGTCTGACCCACATTACTCCTGAAAAAAAAAAAAAAAAAAATTATAGAGGACATGAAATCTAGAGGCAAACTTCTTCCCTGGTTGATAAAGTATTAAAATGATAGCCAGCAAGGTATTGTTTCCTTATTTTTTTTTCCTTTTATGACTTTACATTATCTTGGACTGGAGTTTTGAAAAGTTTGGGTTCATATGTGCAAGCTCATATTGAAGTGTGTTAATTTTATTTTTTTTAAATTGTTCTTTAGTAGAAACATTGTTGCCTGAAAATTACAGGACAAGTTTAGGCGGCTGAAGGTAGATCTTTGTACAGTTTTATATTAGTCTTGATGGCTATAGTTCACATACTGAACAGTAAGTTCATATTAATCTGTGCAAGTTTTGGCTTTGTGTAGTTCTATTTTTGTGAAATTGTGGTACTGAATGTACCATAAGTACTTAAAATTGTACTTACAGTATGGCAAGATTATGCACAATTTTGGCCTATTCATTGGCTCCACGTGTTTACTGTTTATATCTGATGATGCAGACTAGGCAAAAACGTAACAGTCTCTGGTGCCGCTGTCCAGCCTGTAATCAGCCTGTTGATTTAAGAATGTTAAGAATGTAGCCATCAGCCTGTAGTTGAGCGCCCGAATATTGGCAGGTGTCACTATTTATATACATATGTCATACAGTATGAAAACAAATGCAGAGATAAGTTCGAAGTTCTTTGTGACCCTAAAAAGTTCTGTCAGGTGAAAAGTGTGCAGCAAGTTTAGGCAAAACATTTGATCTTAGCTGTAAAGAAACCTGGGAAAATATTACATATCAGATTTGTTTAAAAATGTCTGGTTAATTTATAAAGGAAATAGTTCTACTTGTGCTGATCTTGTTTTTCTACCAGTGAGTGGGACTAGAACATGTACGTTGCAATGAAACTCTGTTTTTTCTAAAGGGCTAAACAGTAAAGAAAACAGGGTGTGTTAAGTTGTGGGCTATAGTGTGAAGACGATGCAGCTTTAGAATGGGGAACCTATGTAGGCTAAAGGGTGTCAAAGTACTAGTGAACTGATTATGAACTACGCCACACTTTAGAATGGGGAACATATTCTGAGTTAGAAAGACTTACAAGTTATGTGGACATTATTAATACTTGTAGTTCTGTGATTTGTTACCTGGGAACAGACCATATTAATCAGGAGTTATTACAGACGAATTACAATTCTTGTAGTAGTATATTAAGATCATAAATCATGTAGAATAACTCTCTTAATTCCTATGAATAACTAGTAATTAGGTTATTAAGGAAACACTCTTAATTAATGGCATAACAGGAGTATAATATGGCCGTGCCAAATAAGTTGTTAACAAGAGTTTTATAATGACTAATAAAGAGCAAATAGGTCATTAATAAACATGCTAATAAGCAGCTAATTAATGGTTAACATGTGAGGGATAACATGTAATCTAAAGTGTTGCCAAAATTAAATGAACTTGTAATAGAAAGATGGGAAGAGAAAAGTACGGAGAAGGAAAGGAACAGCTCATGATCCAAAGCATACCACATCATCGGTCAAACATGGTGTAGGCAACGTTATGGCATGGGCACATAGGGCTGCCCATGGAACTGAGTCACTAGTGTTTATTGATGAATTCTGAAGTACACAGATTGCTCAGAGTCAGCCAAATACTGCAAAACTGATTGGATGGCACTTCATGAGGCAAATGAATAATGACCCATACATACATAAGCATACTGCAAAAATAGGTGGAGTTTCTCATGGCAAAGATATAAATCCATTGCACGGTACATGGAGTGTGGACATAATCATCTTTTACACTATTTATCCTATGCAGTCTAAGAAGACCCATGACTGGTCAAAGTTTCTCATCATGGGTTTGAATTTCTAAAGCCTAAATGCAGGTCAGAGAAATCTCATGAATCTAGATGCTTTTTGTAGTGTACTTGAAGTGAAATATGTTACAATAAACTCTCTGCTGCTGTGTGGAGCAAAACTCAGCTGTCATTGTACTGTACCCTCAGTTTCGGAATGTTAAATCAGCAATTTAGTTATTTTAAAACCTTTAAGTTTTAAATACTCAAAATGGAAGAAATAACAGGGATTTTCTTCAGTGTGCAAAAACCTTTAGACAACTAAATAGCGTACTAAAACTTAAAGGAGAATGTTAATCCAGACTCAAAACATTACAGAAAGAAGGTGGCCACCAAGCCCAGATTTAAATATGAGTACAACTGCAGATGCCAGAGTCACAATGAACCTTTGTTTGGACTACAACAAAACCCCTGTTCTTCAGTGATTCAACACAAACACAGATTTACATGGTACTAGCAGCACAGAGCACACTACAGAGCCTAGTTTGCATTGCTTACTGAAATGCATGATGAATTGTTTCTTAGCCAACTGAAATGCAAAAAAGGAACAACGCACTTGGAACAGTGGAGAAGGAAATGTAACAATATTTGTTTAACTTTTGTTTTAAGACAACAAAGGAGTCCACTATTTTCAGCATTACAGGAGAAAGAAAAGAGAAATGGAAAAAAGTGCAATCCCTCCAAATACCCCAAAACTCAGTGTAGATGAAGAAGATGCACTGGCACCTCAGGTACTGGAGATTCTCAGTGGGATCACTACTGAAGCCTTTAAGACCCTGAAGGAACCTGACGATAGAGATGTGTGGTCATTGGAAGAAGGAGATGACTCTGTGTTTTACAGTGATGAGGAGCAAGCACAGCTGGACATAAAATCTACTCCTTCGTGCAGCAACAAGTGCAAACATCTTGTCAACAGGGAAGCAGGTGAACCTAGTCAGCAGAGAGAGGATGAGGCAGGAGAAGAAGTCAATATCTACAAAGAAAATTTAGACATGAGGAGGGAAATGACCCAACAGGTCACTTGGACCCAAGAAGAATCCAAAAAGCTCCATACAGCAAAAACTAAACCGATGCTTGTATCAGATCCTGGGGAACCAGGTGCTGATTCTGACTCAACTCCAGGAGAGTTTGTGAGAACTTGTGAAGAATTTCTGCAACCACACTGCACAACTGTAGAAATGCAAGCACAGCCTGACTCAAATATAGCAGCAGAAAAAGGTAAGAGCAATTTAGCAAAATTGTTCATTGAAATAGATTTTTTAAGTTGTTTTTTTTTAAGAGATTTTGCCTTTCCTCTTCTCTCTAGCAAAATGGCAATTTAAAAAGGAAGACGTTGTGGTAGAGACTCAGACACCAAACCTTAACTCCTTTGATGTACCTTATGAAGAGGGTTGTACAAGGATGCATGGGGAGGCAAAATACCCAGCCCAGCTGTCTAGTGCTGAATTCCAGAAATCAAGCTTCGGTAAGCTTCAAGGGGATCAGAAAGATGAAGAGAGCCTGAACATTAATGTCCATGCTGGGTTTTATCAAAACCCTAGTCCAGTTTACTCCAGCATGCCTCTGGTAAAGAAATCTGGCTGCTTTAAGAACCAACAGGAATCATTCAACCACCTCGCATCCTCCAAATACAGCACCGTGTCCTATCGCAGGATCCGCAGAGGCAACACGCGTCAGAAGATAGACGAATTTGAGCACATGATAATTAAGCAGTAAGAATGTGGTGACAATATATTTCTAATGAAACCATAAGAATAAACTAAAATTACTGAATGGAACATCAATGCTATATAGAGATTACATATTTCTTTGTTACAACAGCATGCCTAACAGTCATCACTGAGGTACTTTGTGTTTCAAGTGATAACTTTGGAGTAATAGAATCTTATATTTGTGCAGCAGTATGAGTATATAAGTGATTCATAATGCTACTAGTTATAACTAAGAAGTTGAATTCTTGAGAAAAACCCTGAGTACTTCACTGTTAAGTATTTAAGCAATATACTAAAGATTGCTACATGTTCAAATATTTAACGGAGTGAAATAAAGATAAACATGATGTTTTCCATTTATCTTCATTAATTTATTATCACTTTTTGAAAACGTGTGTTCATCAATTTCCTTTTTTAAAATGTTTGTTAACATGTAACAAAATCACGAGCTCAGAGCACAGGTTTGAGTGTTTTGAAGCAACACTTCCCTCTAGTGACAAAAAGAAAATCATCCAAAGTTTTCACAGCAAAACCTACACCTAAAAAAACGCAGCATTTAAAAATGTAAAAGCAGTCACTTCACCAAACCAAGCACATTTCATCTTGAGAACTACATGTTTCACCAAAAATATTTTATGTGTTTTATACAAACAAATTCTACACTTCATGCAATTTAACTCATTCGTCCCAGGATATGAAACTCTATAAGGCACTTTTTAGCCTTTTATCTTTTTGAATGTTTTACCAATGAACTGGAGTGTTAAACCAAAGGCATCCATCCAAAGCACTTTTCCCAAAATGCCAGTCTAGAGGACATTTTATAAAATTATTAAGTCCCAGCCCTCTGGTACACAGTCCCACACAATGCACCTTAAAATCACACATATTAAAAGCACCCACAACACTTCCTTTGTCCCCTGGAAAGTTATGATTTAAGGCCAGACCACACCTGTAGTGTGAGGCCACTGAAGGTTTCTTTAGTGCATTTTTAACACATAAAACTCATTTTAATCTCATTGCTACGTAAGGTAGTGTGTGAACTGCCACTTCTGGAAGGTGTTGCTGGGTTCACATGGGTTGAGACGAATAGTGTCACTCCGAGGATCTGCCTCCAAGCACATGTGGTGGGAAACAAACTCTGCTATGAGGTGCTCCCCCTTCAAGACAAAAGAGGAGAAAGCGAACTCAGCTCTAGCATCTTAACACTGCTGAAATGGATTTGAGGGAGGGCAATGCTGTGGTTTAAAGTAAAACACAAACAAAGACGGTAGAAAAAGCAAAAGCCACACCCTAACTCAACCTACCAGAGCAGAGTTGGAGGATTGGTGGAACCAGCGCAGTTCAGGCTTGGTGTTGTCGCAAGACAGTAAAGCAAACCCACCGCCGTTGCCTCGGGGAGCAACACACAGGTTTTGCTGCCGAATGTGCCTCATCCAGGTGTAATTAAAGTGCTGACTCTGAATATCAGAGAATAGGAGAGAGAGTGACCAGTATGTACTGCAAAAATGCTACATGTCAGAACCAATATAAGATTTTGAAGGATGCCTCAGTAGGGCTGATCTGAAGCCAAAGAGACCACATTTAGAAAAATTTGGGCTCGTCTTGGCCTCCACAATTGTTTATAGTGGCTTGGGTTCTTTCTCAAACTCTGACTGCACTTGTCTTGGTCCATTTCTGGGCATTTTTGTTATTCCCCCACCATAATTACCACAGTCCTGACCACCAAACTTGCATATCATCTGCATTTTTTCCTCTGTAAAGACTAAGAAAAATATACATATAAAAACCCTACTAGAGAGCATTTGCTGATATTTACTGTCATATAATCTGTTAAACAATATAAAGCCTACCTGCTTGCTGAGATCACATGTCTCAAAGCACAAAGACTCTTTATCCAGAGTAAGGCATTTTCTTAAGCCACGATTGAAGACCTACAGAAAAAGATTTTTAAACAGAAGTGAAACCCCAGTGCTGCCAAACATCTGTTGACTGGTTTAGAAGATCACATGAAAATGATCCTGTTTTATTTCAGTGAGACAGGCTTTAATGACCAGCCACCCTTTGTTTAAAAAGTGTACAATAGATTTAGCCGTCTACATACCAGGCCTTCAGCTTTGACTAAAGGGGCAACCATGTCTGGATAAACATTCTCCAGGTACCACTTGAAGCTCTGGCATTTGAGGTTCTTCCTTAGCTCAATCTGCTCTGTAAGGTTTCCAATGTCTATAACTTTTTTATCCAGCAGGTGATGGTAGCCATGGCCATAGAAAAGGTCCTTGTACTCATCCAGCCAAACTTCAGCCACCCTTGCCAGGTTACGCTCTACTGTCTTCTGCCTGTCTTTGGGGAATTTATAAGGATTCTGGCCCCGGAAAATGTGTCCCACTCGTGAGCAGGGGATAATCTCGATTTCTCCACCACACATCCAGATCTATTCAAATGGCAACAGGTACGGAACATTTTCAGCCATGTGAAAAAATGGGAAATTTCCAAACAGTATTGACTAATATTTGTAATGAATTAGCTGAGTGATGTACCTTAAATGAAATTTCCATGTTCTCCCCACCCCACACATCCAGACCAGGATCATAGGCGCCGAGTTCAAAGAAGTATTTTTTGTCTATGGAGAAAAGGCCTCCGGCCATAACTGGGCACCTGCAAGATAAACAAAAACCTTGTTATAAAAAATAACTAAAGCCACTAGAGTAAAAAATAAATATAAAAATAGTATTGCAAAGTCAAAGAATGAAGGTGGCAAAGAAAGTACCTGATTGGATCTGTGACAGTCATATTATTTTTCTTAATGTGCTCCTGTGGTACTGCACTCCAGCCAAACACCAAAGGCCATTTAAAAATACCTCTTTGGAAGTTGTCAACCATCATATAACTGAGGATTAAAAACCAATGTCACAACTTTCAATTAACACATATTTTTGTTGTTGTTGTAGAATATATTGTTTCCTATGTAAGGTTTGTGTGTTCCTTAAATATGGTATTATCCTGTTACCTCATGTCCTTATCACTGATGACTTCAATAACTGGACAGGGTACCTTCTTGCGATCCAGGTAGACTCTCTCTAAGAGTGGCTCCAGCCAGCCCACATTACATTCAATATGGGAATCGAGGAAGGTAAGAACCTCTCCTGCATCAGAGGAAAGCATAAAAGCTCTGCTGTAGTTAAATTGCAACATCTGTAAAAGCACAGCCCTTACAACACTTAAAGCACTCATGATAGACATGTTTGTTAATATACAGTATGTAGAGTGCACCAACAAAGCAACAAATAAGCACATATTTAAGACTGGAAATGTTTCTATATAAAAAACAATGTGGAGTCCAACTCAACATAATTACTCAGTGCTGCTCTCTGTTTCAGTACTTGTTTTTTAGGACTGCTAATACAACAACAAGATTTTGGAGTGTGTCTGTGTGAATTTTTTCCATCCATCCTGACGGACATTTATGAGGTCAGACACTGATGTTGGATGAGAGTTCCTGGCTTGCAATGTGTCCTATTTCATCACAAAAGGTGATCCATGGGGTTGAGGTCAGGGCTTTGTGTGGACAAATCAAGTGTTTTTTTTTACAAAAAAACTCATACAACCATGCCTTTTTGAACCTTGCCATGTGCAAAGGGCCTTCCACAAACTTTTCCCACAAAGTTGGAAGCATAACATTGTCCAAAATGTCTTGGTAAACTGAAGCAGTAAGATTTCCCTTCACAGAAACCCTGGCCAAACCCAGAAAACAAACAAAAAACCTCTTAGTTTTATCGCTCCTCCTGGCATTTGCAAAACTAAGACTCATCAATCAGAATGCCAGGTACAGAAGTGTGACTAGTCATTCCACAGAACATATTTTCACTGTTCCAGAGTCAGCATGTCTAACACCACTCCAGCTGATGCTAGGCATTGTGCTCAGTGACGTAAGGCTTGCATGCAGCTACTCAACCATGGAAACCCAATGCTATGAAGCTCCCGGTGCACAGTTTTTGTGCTGATGTTAATGACAGACGAGATTTGAAACTTTGCAGTTAACAGCGCCGGCAACTTTTACAGATTAAGTGCCTCAGCACTCGGTGACCTCGCTCTGTAACTTTACGTGGCCTGCCACTTTGTGGCTAAGTTTCTGCGGTTCCTAAATGCTTCCGCTTTGCGATATTACTACTTACAGTATCAAAAGTGGCATCTTATCATAGTACCATGCTTGAATTTAGTGAGTGCTTTAGACTGACTCATTCTTTCACAAATGTTTGTATAGGCACACTGCATGGCTAGGTGGCTGATTTTATACACCTGTGGCAATGGGACTGATTGAAACACCTGAATTCAATGAGTAACAGGTGTGACCCAATACTTTTGTCCATATACTCCATAAGAATTTTCAGGATTGTTCATTTCATGCACATATTTAATAAGAAGTGCTGAAAATGTTGCTGCAACCTCATAAGAAGCATACATTTGTGAGGGAGAGTGTTTGTGACTTATTTAACACGTATTAACTTAGCACAATTACCCAAACAGAAATGTATATTTTTCTCCCCAAGAAAACATATACATTTATAGCAAATGGATGTTCCTTTTCTCTTAATATTACTTCAAGTTCACTGGATTTTTCTGTTTACATCATTTTTATCTGAAAGGTGAAAAAAAACAACTGTTGTATCCCATGGAAGGACATACATCTGACCACTTGCATTTGTGATGCACACAGGATCTCCTCAACTCCTCCATACCTTTCTGATGTACTTCAGCCTAATATTCCCTCCCGGGCCCTTAGATCAGCCAACCAGCTGCTTTTGGTTGTCCCAAAAACTAGTTTGAAACTTAGAGGAGAACAAGCTTTTTCAATTGTGGTTCCCAAACTTTGGAATATGTTGCCTTTAAATATTAGACAGGCATCTTCGCTTCCTGTTTTTAAGTCTCTTTTGAAAACATCTTTTTTCAATAGCGTTTGGACCGGTGTGAGTTGATATGCTCCTTTTTATTCTTTTTGTGTTATTTTATGTCAGTGTTTTAATGTGAGTGGTTCTATTTTTTGTTTTATCTCTTGTTTTGGTTTTGTACAGCACTTTGGGCAAACTTTTTGTTCTTTTTAAATGTGCTATATAAATAAATTTAAATTTGGATTTGGATTTGGATGATTCTTCTTTTGGTTGCTCCCGTTAGGGGTCGCCACAGCGGATCATCTGCCTCCATCTCACCTTATCCCTTGCATCCTCTTCCCTCACACCAACCCTCTGCATGTCCTCCTTCACTACATCCATGAATCTTCTCTGTGGTCTTCCTCTTCTCCTCCTGCCTGGCAGCTCCATCTTCAACATCCTTTGTCCAATATATCCACTAT
>VUQH01088583.1:5683-18102 GCA_015106775.1 Etroplus canarensis | reverse complement strand
TTTTTTTTTTTTTAAAAAAAAAAAAAAAAAAGAGAAACGGGAGGCTTAATCATTTGATTAGATTAATTTTCTTGTAAATGTACAGCAGCAGTTATCTGGTGGTAGAAAGATGTGGACATCCTTCGCTATCTGGGGCACCAGCCCCAACAGACAGCGGCGCGCCTCTCATCTGTGATGTAAATGAGCTAGGCAGAAGACAGCTGCAGGAAGCAGCACAATTCTGTGTTGCTTTTATCAAAATATTGCAGTTCTATGTTGGCTGTTACAGAGTAAACTTAACACACAATCATGTGACACAAAACCAGAGAACAACGGGCCAAAGAGTGCTACTCATAAGAAAGATAAATTTATACCCAAAAAGACCTAAGAGCCATTTTCACAGGCTATTTACTGGTGTTCCTATAGTAATAAAAGACCTACATTCCTTTAACTACCTAACCGAAACAAAAATATTTAAAGATACACGAATGAACTGCAAAACATGCCCTCTAAAAGAGTCAAAGGAAATGAGCATGATGGGTGCCTGTTAAAGAAGAGGAATTAATTGTTTTATTAGTTATTGTCATAGTTGCAGATTCTTTTCGACGAGTTGTAATTGATGCTGAATCTTTTCAAAGCATAGAGTGATGGCAAAAAACCCTCACAGAAGTTCAAAAAGAATGGATACCAGCAGATAAATTGTGTAGAATCCCCCTGACTTGAGGCAGGGGTAAAAAAAAAAAAGTGCTCTGGCTTTGTGAAAAGTAAAAAATCTGTCTCCTCTATAAATACTAAAGCTGAACAGTTGTTAGGTTATCTCAGGTTAATAGAGTCTGAAAGTTTGAGTCTGTCTGCCTAGCTGTTTGGATGTGAGTTTCACCCAGTCAATGTGCTTTCCCATAGGCTTTAATATTCATTCACTCTGGCTTTGTGTGAGCTAATCCCTTTTTCTATGCTCTGTGGCTGAATGAGAGAGGCTGCTGGAGAGAGGGGGTTAAATTTTCCCCTTTTTTTTTTAACACCCCCCACCCAAAAAAAAAAAAAAAAATCTTCTCCCTCAATAGTCCTTCCAGCTGCTTCTCTTATTAGCATGAGTAAAGCACAGAGACACTTCTGTCACTGTGCTGAACTCATTGTTTCCCGTATAATATTGGTTATGTTTAGGTTTCTAAAGAATATCATTTATATTTTATAAGTAATCTTCTTTACATCAGTGTCTGTGTTGACATGCAGTTGGACGTACACACTGCTTGAAAAAAACCAAAGGTCTGTTTTGAACTCGGTCTCTTCACTTCAGATATATTTAGACTAAAGATTTACTTGTCATAAACACTCTAATTGTTCTTGCTCTTAGCCTAACAAATGGCCAGTGAATTACTTTTGACTATCAGACTATAGTCTGTCTCCAGTTTTCAGCTTTGTAAACTGTGCTGTACTACCCCCTGCTGGTTGGCAAGCTGTGAACTCTCCACAAACACTGGGATCTACATATTAGATGCAGAACATGAGTATCATTGGATGGTCTAAATGTTGCTTTTAGTCCTAACAATACTACATTTGACTATAAGAGAGTCCTAAAGAACGTCTGCTTTCAGTGTTCCCTTTCAGGTGTGCTGAGAGGGGAAAGTGATGCAGCAGAGCTATAAACTTGTACCATGTAAAACATAATCTTTTTTCATAGCACATGCAGGATAGCCAGTTTGTGACCAAACAGTAGTTGTTTTTGTTGGTTGGCCAGTTTAAATACCTGTTTTTCCAAGCTGTGATTCACTTTTTCCCCGATATAGTTGGAAATGTCCTCTTTCACCTTCTTGGTCCATGACTAGTTCTTGTTTTTTAACCTTTTTTATTTTTTCATTTGCACCATGACTCTTTGTGGTTATTGTGTCTTTAATAGAGCCACTGTTTTCATGTTTTTCACAGAGCTGTTTTTATAGATTTCTGTTGCTCACTGCTGATCTTAAAATGCTGTTATTCATTCCATAATACATCTTTTTATCTCAGGCATTGTAGGTATAATGTGTTTGGAAAGACATTTTTTGTGGTTTGCAGGACTTTGAGAGTCCTCAGAAAGCCCTGGAACAAAGTACTTAGGATGGATGTTGAACTGGGTATTATGGATCAGATGTCATATGTTGATAGTTACAATTTGAACGGTGGAGTATATCTACTACAGCAATGTGTGTGATGTGCTGAATTTGCCAGTTGTTAAAAGAGAAATTTCTTTTTTAGTGCGTTACTTCTGTAAATCAGTACATTTTGTCCACTTTCGCACAGAGGCAGTTGTTATTAAAGCATACTTTCGGACTCAGAGTTAATAACCATTGTTAGACCAGATGTGTTTTTGTTTCACAAAGGACAAGAACTTTGTGAGAGCACTTGTACTGATTATAATTAAATTGTTTTATTCTATAGCTCAATTTAAACTTGATCAGAAGTCTTAGAAACTTAATATACTGACCAGCTTTGGATGAATGAAAATTATGAGCCATGTTTTTTTTGTCCAGAAAGTAAATTATAAGAGTGTATCTTAATGAATCTCAAACCCTGCTGAAAGTGAGAGCAGCCGTTGTGTGGCATAGCCTCTAATATCAGATTACTGAGCAGCACTGCAGGTTTTTCCTGGCTCAACATTGTTTTTTTTGGGGTTGACTATACATAGTTCAGTTCACTTGTAGTTGAAGCAAAGAGTTTCTTACCTGACTTAACAGGGGTCTAACATTTTCCTATTATTTTTGGCCTTTTAATAAACAAATGCTTATGAGTAAATTGAAACCCCACTTACACAAAAACTTTTCTTTGAAAGACTGAAAGTTCTTTTTTATATGCAGGAAAACCACACATGCTGCTGCACACATTTGCTGCCTGGTTGCTTTAAGATATAATGAAACTTAATGAGGTTGTTTATGTGGTGATGAAAAGGGGGAATGGCTATGAAAACACAAGAGTACCTGAACACATTATACAGCTCTTAATATAAACAGTAGACATTAACTCGCAATATTCACAGGAATTTCAGGTTAAATGCATTCTTGCAGTAAATAATGATGGGGCCTTTGAATTGAATTTAGGCTGCCCACCCATATAGACCTGGCGAAGGGTAAGGCAATATCAATTCACTCTAATTTAGGCTCATTTAACAAGCAAAAGGCTGTTAACAGCTGGCATCTTGGAAATCTGAAGTTGCAGGATAAACCTATGTTATCTTGTTAACTATGTGCTGACTCAACAGAGGTCACGGTTAATTCTGTTCATTTAGTCATAATTGAAAACAGCAAATCTGAACAGAGGCTAGTTAAAAACATGAGCCTTAGATCAAAAACCTACCACAAATGCATCTAGTGGTTGACAAGAAACACTGCATGGCACATAAAATTTGGGAAATGTAAAGTTTCCAATTGCCAAGATTTTTGTACACTTCATTGAAACCATTTATTTAATCAATATTCCGTGACCTTATTATCATAAATTTTCTTTTTAGATGACCGTGTGCTAGAGCTGGGCGATGTGGCGGAAAAAATTCATATCATGATATATTTTTCATTTTGAATATATTTCAATATAGATATAATTTTTGATATAAATCAAATCATTTCTGTCAAGTTTAAAATTTCCTTTTTACTCCTAAGTGAGATGTGAAGATATCATAAGGTAAATTTTGACTTGAATATCATTTGTCTGTCAGAAGTTGAACTTGATACATGTACCGTAGAACATTTGTACAACTATGTTTCAAATGAATAAAGTGGGTATTTATACTTAACTAAAATCTTAATGCTGAGCAGTCAGAAGCTTTCAAGATTTACAGGAGAACATTAAAGTTTTTGGTCAACTCTGACTAAAATAAAATCTTACTTTTAAAATTCTGAAATCTAAAATTCTAAAGCTATCAATTTTACAGGAGAACACAAACAATTCTTTGTTGAGTTCCAAGTAGATTCAGTAGGTAGTATTTCTAAAATTAAATTTCAAATAATCTGCCTCTGTACTATATACTCTTTCCTTTGTTTTTCAACAATTTAGAACTGTTTGAATCTATAACAACCTATGAAGAAACAGACAAAAACATTGTTTTTATATCCTCAGTACAAATTCAGTCCTCAGGATCAAAGAGCTTCTGTCAGTCCTAAAGTCATGTCTTTACATGTGTGGTCTTCAGGAAATTCTGGTGTTTAAAGATCTTTGGTTTTCAGATTCCAGCACTGGTCAGTGCAGAGGGCAGTGAGGCTCAGATGTGCAACTGTCATTCTGCACTCTGTATAGCTGAGCCATCTAGGATAACTGCTAACGAGGGTTAACTACTTTAATCAGCCGCTTAAATCTGACATTTTCCACCATGCTAAATGGCATCATGTTTTGTTACCTCTTTAAAAAAAACATAAAGTAGGCTGTTGAATTTGTGGTCTCACTGTGTTTTTGTTGTAAGGTCTGGAGCTGGAGAAAGTGGACCCTGTGGTCTGTGGTTGTTTCAGGAGGACCACAGACCACAGGGTCTGGGTCTGGGACTGTGTAGTCGTAGATTGTGTTCTAAAGGATGGCCCTGCTTCACACATTAAAACACATCAGTATTATTACCGTCTTTGTGGGAACGTGCTTTGACACAGTTTGCAGCACAACTTCATATCTCCACACAGTGAACTCCTCTGACTAGTGTTTTTTCCAACAATGTCCTTGATTTTTCACCACCAGGCTGTGTCAGTTGCCTTGTCTCCTTTGGTAATTCTGTCGCCGTATTTTCTGTTGTTATTTTCTCTTTTATCTCGCTTGCTCTCCTGACCAGCATAACATTATCAGGGCACAATCCTGGAGCTAGGACTGGGGTGAGTGATTCTGGAAGTATGCCTGGTTGCCGGACCTTAGCCCGGAGGGGCTGGCTATGCACAGCCTGAAAGTGCCACATGGGCCCATCCTCTGGTGGATCCACCACCCACAGGAAGGCCTATAGGGGCATAATATCACACAAGTCAATGAAAAAAATGCAAGACATTGGCTGTGCCTCAGGAGAGCAGCAGAACCGGTCTTTTGCTAATTGGAAGGGTAATGGTGTGATCTTTGGCTACTCTAGTCTAGGTGTCCTTTAGCAAGGTACTGAAACCCAAACTGCACCAGATGTGTCCATCTGTGTGTGACAGATAAGTGTTTAAAGGCATAAAATAAAGCACCTTTTGAATGGTCAAATGTGGCTTGTGGTGTAAAAGATTTTCATGGTCAGTAAGAGTAGAAAAGTACTATATAAATACTGGCTCATTCATCATTTAGCTACTGTATATGACTCTATCAAGCATATAAGAATGCAGTCTATCCGTCCATCCAACGTTAGCTAATTTCTGAAGTGTTTGCTTCAGTGAGTTAACAAAGCTTCAAGAACAGTCCAATTCTCACGCATTATCAAAGAAACTGACATACTTCACTAAAACCTTTTGTTTGATACCACAGGCAAGATTTAATAAAGCTTTTGGTTTAAAGAACAACAAATGACTAAGCTCACTTGTCAACCTTTAAGTACTTCTAGGAGCTGCAGTTCACAGCAAAGACAAGTTGTGGAGTCTTGCTGAATTTGTAGCAGTTTAGCTACAGTTTTATGCCAGCAGATGGCAGTGTGTCCCAGCTAATGCCTCTCAGTCATCCTCAAACAGGTACATATCTGTTATTAGAGCATATATGAATTTATAGACAATCGGTGAAACATGGTGTCAGGTCGTATAGGCGTGTTGCCTCACAGTGCTGGTCTGTGATGGAGTCAGCAGTTATTCATATATGTTTCATTCATTATTTACATAATTGCAGTAATTTTTTGATATGATGGTGCAAAGAGGAACAGACTGTCTCCTTTCATGGGGTTAAGTGTTGGGGGGAGAAAAAAAAAATATATATATATATATATTAATGATTTGGAAGGATAGGAACTACAGTTGCAGGTGAAATGTTACTGTCACTTTTGCTGTAATTGGAAAGAAATTTGTAATATCAGCATACTTGGAGAAAAGACAATTTTCTGTTGGGGTAATTTGCAACAGAAAGATTGCAGCAAGAGTGGCAGGGAAGGTTTACAAGACAGTAGTGAGACCTACTAGGATGTATGGTTTGTGGACAGTGGCACTGGCAAAATGACAGGAGTTGGAACTGGAGGTGTCAGAGCTGAAGATGAAATTTTCACTGGGAGTGACCGTACATCAGAGGAACAGCTCTGGTTGAGAAGTTTGGAGATGAAGAGGCATGGTTTGGACATGTGCAGAGGAGGGATAGTGGATATATTGGACAAAGGATGTTGAAGATGGAGCTACCAGGCAGGAGGAAAAGAGGAACACCACAGAGAAGGTTCCTGGAAGTGGTAAAGTAGGACATGCAGAGGGTGGTTGTGACAGTAGAGTTTCCAAAGCATAGGGGGAGATGGAGGCAAATATTTCATTGTGGCGACCCCTAACGGGAGCGATCAAAAGAAGAATGAAAAAAGGATCCAAGTTGAATTTTAGTAAAATAAAAGTCAATATGATTGTGTCGACAAAGTCTTGCTTATTTCTCCTACAACAGTCATATTCATTCTCTTTGTATTGATTCATATTTTTACCCCAGCCCACCCCACTGCTTTAAAACCACTCAACCACTCATTTCTCAGTTATTACATTCTTGACTCCTGTCTTCCTATCTTTGTCCCTCCCAACAAAAACATGAGCAGAGTCAAGACAGCAGGGACTTGACTAAATGATACTTCCCCACTTTGAAGCCTCATTTTAAAGTGATGTCAGTGATATACGGCTCAGCTGTATTTTCTGATCTTGGATGTAGCAGAGCTCTTGTTTAGGGCGACTTTTAATTAAACTCAGAATATGTGACAAGATATACTTTTTAAAAAAAATAAATTGCTATAAATACTTCTGCAAAGGATATACCTGTGCACCTTTGATAATATTTCTTCTGGCAAGCCTCGTCTCTCATCTGCACATGTTAGGAATGGAGGCATTCTTCATTATTGCCCACTGAGGCTGATTTCTGGGTCATTGGAGGAGACGAGGAGGCACATATTGAAAGAAATGAGAAAACATTGCAGTCGTATATTTAGTTTTCCCCAGGAGTTGGCGAGGGAATATATGTTGCATTCTGATTATTACCACAAGATGGCATTCAGCTTACAGTTGAGAGCATGTGGTTATATTTGGCTTTGGCTGCTTTGCTGCAGGTTGGTGCTGTGTTTAGCTTTTTAGTAAATCCAAACAGCAGCTTTTTCACTTGTTATCAGTATTTTTATTAATCCTCCCTTTTTAATTGCTATTTTAGCAGTTATTCAGACTTAGTTATGTCATACTCATTTTAAAAAGGTAAAGATGATATATGTGCTAAACATCATATGGTAGCTCCTCCTCGTTTCTTGATCAGTGTTTGGGACTGGTGAGTTGTAACGGAGATGCAAAGAGTTCTCATAGTTGCATGACTTTGCTCTGTCTCTGTAACTATACTAAGACATTTATATCCGATAACTCTTTGACAGAAACCTGAATATCTGGAGGAGCTCTCAGGGAAAGTGGCATGATCAGAATACTTTATTGACATCATATATGATGATGGTGCGACTGACTGTAAAACCTTACAGGAAACAACAGTTTGTTTGGGTTGTCACTAAGCTGTGCTTATGATGGCTCTGCTGTCGTCAGAGATTTAGGCCTGGTGACGATGGCGCTATCGTTAGCTAATCCACTCAGTGCTCTGTCCTCTTATCTTTACTTGTAATCTGAACATGAGTACAAACAGGAAATTGGGTCAAGGATTGGTGCGTAATATTTCCAGTTATTGATCTGATGCTTTTTTTTTTTTTCAGCAGCTCATGAAAAGGCTAAGAAAACTGAACAGCAGCCTTATATTTTTTCATTATAGAATAGTTTTAGCATTATTTTATTTTATTTTTTTAGTGAATTGATTTTTACCTGTTAAATGTTTTATAGACACATTTTTGTACGATTTTGTTTTTGTCAGCAATGTTTTAAGTCACAATTTAAGTGTTGTGTTGGTCTGAAGATGACTTGAGAGAGTTTTGTAAAGGTAAAGCAGTATTGACTGTAGTGCACTCAGTTTCCTGAGTCATCAGTGGCTGATCAATCTGCTGTGCCCTGAGCCTTCAGTCTCTAATTTGTATAGCTACAGCCCAAATTAGTTCACTAGGAAGCAGCCAAAGGGGGTATAGGGAACAGCAGTGTAGAAGACGACAAGCCAAAGTAATCTAAAGGAAAGGCTTGGTTTACTTAGGATGGATTTTTTTGTTTATTGGATTGGATTTTGCAGGATGTAACGGAGACTTATTGCCTTTATTGTACATGACCCCAAAGCCCTATTCTTACCCAGGAAAAACCCTGTTTCAATATTTGCATTGTGTGCTGTAGGAAAAATACTGGAATGTTTGTAGTGAAGCTAATTCATAGGGTCATTTCTGAGAAACTGTACCAGATTATTAATGGTTTCATTTTACTATTTGTTAAGGTGTCATCATGAAACGTGTTAAGTCTTTTTGAAGCCATTTTCACACCTGCACTACAGTGTTGACCTTTTCAAGGACTTATGCTTGATTTATAGTGCTGTCTTAAATTTATGGTGTAGCTCCCTGTACTGTAGCCTATGGCATAACCAGCCACACACCTTCCCAGAAATATGACAACAGTTTGCAGCAATGTAGTCCTTAACAACCGCACTAGGTCTGTTCAGTAGTAATATACTGTGTACACTATATATGTAATGGGTAGTAATTATATCTAGCTTCTTCACTAATGTTAATGCAGTAGCTAGTATTTGCCAGTGTAGACAGGGCATTTTTCCTCATTGTCACAGCTGTGAAAATTGTTTTATAGACTTTCATAGAGTTGATTCTGAAATTCTTCTTTCCTTCATGCATTTCAGTAAAAGTAAGTGTTGTTCAAGGTGTATTAGCTCAAAGTTCACTCTTGATGACAGAAGAATGCAAGCCATGATGTTGCCCATTGTGGTGGAGATTCAGAAACGTATTATACATTATGATTTACTTGACAGAAGGGCACCTGGAAGCACAAATGCGGTAGTCAGTGCAGTATAGTCAGTTAGACATTAGCTGTTTCTACCCTGCCAGCTACCTAGTGCAACGCCAGTGTGATGTCGAATGCTTAATTTACGGCCACAGCCTTGATTGTTGTGCTCACCAACTCTAGTGTGATCAGGATCACATCACTGTAACCATTTATTCTGTCACTTGAGGCGTCCTGGGATTGCTGCTGTCTTCTTCTAAACAAAATTTGTTGCAATTCAGAAAAAAACACCTCAACAGCACTGGAATATGATCTGAAAAAGTTAAAACAAGAAATGGCTGTTGCAGCATCTCCCTCTCCTGCATTGTTATGTCATTGTAATGATGGTAAAGACTGGACTGTTTGTACACTTATGCATCTAACTTGTATCTCTGGGTTACAAAAACTGGGAGGTTCAGGACGAGCCAAAACATCATCAAAGTGCAGTGTGCACCAGCTGTTCGTGATGGTGACAACAGCGAGCATAAAGGGAATGTTACTACTGTATTGTGAAAATAGAGCAGCTAAAAAACTGGTGCATTTACATTTAATGAATGGCTACAATGTATGCTACCTCATAGATGCTCCATCCAAAAAGTTCCCTCACCTAAACCCCATGCAGCATTTCCAGTAATGCAAATGAGTCTGAAGTGGACTATTTACTGCTGTGTGCTGCATGTGAGAAATAACTGTGGAAAATATCTTGACTTGATTCTCTCAAAATTGCCCAGCGTTGATGTGTGACGATGGCTTAATACTTAAGGGAGTATAGGAACACTGATGATGAGCACTTTTAAGCAAAAATACGATTCGAATTGTATTGGTGACTGTTTGACTTTATTTCACAGAACACAGTCTAAACCACTCTCAAATCACAGCAGACAGAAAGTAGAAGCGCTTGGCTTTCAGTACTGCATTCTCCTCTGTTTCTCTTTCTGTCTTCTGTTAAGCAATTTCCTTCCTGGGATTAATAAAGTATTCTGATTCAGATTTTTCTTGTTTAATAGTGGCTGGCAAACAGCTTCTAGGTGCAATACTGCCACCTTCTGTTGCATCCTACCAGACACTTGTAAAATCATGACTATCCCTAAGAATGACCACTGTTTAGTGCATAATGTCTGCTCAAAAATAGAAGCATATGTCTCTGCTGGTGCTGCCGGCCAAAAACAACTTTAGTGCCGCTGCATCTGCCCACTGCTTGGCCTGAGATAACTGCTGAATATTGAGGGAAATTTGTTGATGTAGAGCAGGGTATGAGAGGCACAGATGACTCAGTCTGTCTTCTGTGTATGAGAATAACAGCCTCCCACAATTCAACATGAACACACTGAAAAAATCTGCTAGCTCTAAGGTGTGTAGCAGGTGTATGAGTGGTAAAGTTTTGTAAACCAGACATCAGTGTGACTAAATTTTCCTCCCTCAACAGACAGTAAAGGATTTGGTAGGGAGGACTGTGGGCTATTATGTCATAATGGCTCTGTGAGTAGTCATTTGACTTTTCAACCCCAAAGTGAGCGCATCATAAAAAATATTGTGCCATCAATACCGACAACTTGAAGTTAGCCAACACTAAAAAATAGTTTGCGCCTGATTAGAGTTGAGTTTTCCGGTTTTGATTTCAACACTGGTATCGGCGTATTCCCCTTAATTTACACCAAAAACCAAATGATACTGGATTTTTGGTGACACTAGTGATTATATTACTATTTAAGTAATGTAAACAATATTTACGGTACTATGCAAAAGTCTTGAGCCGCTCCTCATTTCTTTGTATTTTGCTTCCAAGGAACCAGACTTTGTTCTATTTTTTTAAATGGTCTCGAGCAAAAGTTTTCCAGGCTTTCTGACGGCACTCTTAAGGAAGGGAAACTGGGAGATAAGATTTATAGTATGCCAAATTATGCTTGACTCAAAATTAGTGGCAGCCAGTCCTATGGAGTGATGAATCCAAATTTGGGTTCAAATTGCTGTCAATATGTACGGAGGCGGACAGGACAGCGGTACAGCAGTACCTACAGCCATCTGTAAAACATGTTGGAGGCTCTGTCATGGTTTGGGGCTGCATTTCAGCCAGTGGTGTTGGATCTTGTCACAACTGATGAAATTATGAGTACAGAAAAGTACCATCAGCTTTTGATCCACCATGCAATGCAACAGCTTTTTTCCAGGCATGACAATGACGCACTGCCAACACAGAAAAAGCCTCATTAAGGAAAGTTATATGTAATGTATATATTTTGCAACTCATTTTAAAACGTTTTTGATTTTCATGTATAATGAATGCCTTCGCGCCTATTATGAAAGCTTAGTCACTGCTAACCAGCAAGCCCCCTGGCTCAGTCCATTTACCATTTGCCATTGTGTCACATCCTGCAGTCCACCATCATGGACTGCCGCTGGTAATGGTTTTTGTTCTGCTCTGGAAATCTGCTGCAAACTGTAGGTGAAAATTGGATATTATTAAGTAATTCATTAATTACTTAATTGAATTTAATTTAGGAAGGTATGTGTGTGGGCTCCTGCCCCAGCTACTGCCTTAAATACAATGCAGTTCTGTGGGAAACATCACTAATATATCTATATGACAATATGGGCTGATAGCTTCCATATAGAGGTTGGGCTTTTCTTTACAGGACTTTCCCATTATGGATGATGAATGGTTGCCAGGAGAAATACAGTTTTAGGTCTTGTTATCTGATCTTTAAGATAAATTGTTTGAAATGCAAAGTGAATGTTATCAGTCATTAGAATGAAATCTCTGTAGTGGTACATAGTATGAGAACATATTGTAGACATATCTACAGCAGAAGTAAAAGCCCTTTTCTTCTCATCTTTTATTGCTGATGTTAGCATCATTTCTGTCCTGTGATGTCTGGGCTCAGAGCGCTCTGTTTTCTTTGGCTGCTAATCCTTTTAATGCCAGGTTTCAGTCCACATTATTCAAACCTGCTGCTCACAAACCCATCACAAGTTTGCATAACTAGGATCGTGTGTGAGTGGGAGAGGGAGAGATTTTGAAAGGGGTTGCTTTTCCTATCACTGGGTACTACTTGCGTTAGTTCATTGTTTAATTTCTTTACCCCAATTTTACCTATATGGATGTTGGATGACCATACTGGTTATTTACTATAATTAATTTTAGCTGATTAAACTGTGCTGTATGTTGTGGTGTGGCGGGACGCTGGAGGAAAATAAATGTTTGTTTTTTTTTTTCATGGCCTGGTCAATATTGGGTTCTTGGGTTATTTTTCTTTGATATTGTGTCTTTTTTTCAAGTGTCCCTGGTAGTGTAATGGTTTGCGTGTTCGCCTTTGAAGCGAAAGGTCCCTGGTTCGATTCCAGGTGGGGACACAAGCCCCTCTCACCATGGAGGGTTGCGTCAGGAAGGGCATCCAGTGTAAAATCTCTGCCAAATTA
>VUQH01088582.1:15230-60155 GCA_015106775.1 Etroplus canarensis | reverse complement strand
ACCCCCCACCCCCAGCCCCCACTGGCTCACGCAGATCCAAATCAGCATTTCATGACCGGCCTCACATCTCTGACCACACGTTTGCTCTGCTCGTGCCTTTATCTGTCAGTCATGTGAGGCCCGGGGGGAGCAGCTCGTCTGGAGATTCTGAAAAGCCTGTTTTCTCTCAGGTGGGATAAAGACAACAGTTGTACAGTGAATACCCACCCTCGCATCACAGCTTACATAGTGATAAAATACTACGATGTGCTATGTGCCAAATTTCAGCTATGAATTTAATATTAAAACTGTGAATGTTTCATGTGAGAGCACAATTCATGCCATGTAACATTAGGTGAGATAAGCCTGTGAGGCTCTTACAGTAAATTCTGTTTCTGACGCTAAAATCTCTACATTAGTGCTTCCTCTCCCCCTGTATTCTTTCATTCACTCAAACCGGCCGACAATTATTTTCTGTTTCGGCTAGCCGTGTGTCAGCCATGGTTAAATAAAGTTGGGATCTTCCCCTTTTAGCCTGATTTGGGGGTCGATCCACTCTGCTCTTCTGCTCCATTGACCCCTCCAGTTTCTCTTATCTCTCCCCATCACACTCTCAGTGGAGCTGCTCGTGACCTGTTTCCTTTTCTTCCTCCTCCCTCTCTTTTTTTTTTATTTATTCATTAACTTAAGGCAGGATCATATGCGTTCCCTCCTGCGAATGTGTGTGATGCGGAATGAAAGGGATATTCTATATTTTTTTGTATCTGTCATTTTCTTTCTATCTCCCGTATGACTTCTTAATCCATCTGAATGCATAGAAGATAATGTTTTGGGCGAAATAACATAAGAGGAAAGATAGACTCCCAAGGACCAATATCTTTATTGCTTGGAGGATAAACGGATTATGTCAACCATTTTCTGCTGCTGACAGCTTTTCTTATTAACCGATTTTATTTTTAATCTGCCAAGGAAGAAATGCGGTTTTATGTCACAATAAAACGCTGGTCACATCTAATGCTGCCCTCAAACAAACAGATTTCTCAAAGCCATGCTGGGAAATTTGAAATAACTTTAAAGAGGGGTTTTGGGGAAAAAGGGTGGTGGTGGTGGTGGTGGTGGTAGAAAGGGAGGGAGGGTCTTCATCCACAAGCTTGTTCAGCTGAGGAGTAAAAAGATTTTTAAAGTCCTTCACAGTTGTATTCTTCTTTTAAATATTTATTTCTTTATTTTTTGCTGATCTCCGTAGAAAAAACAGCATCCATCATGACAAAATAGCTCATGTGTGGGCTCTGCTGTGTCCATTCACGTGGCTCGCATTAGGATAATACAAAAAAAAAAAAGAAGCACGGATGCTTCGTTTAAGTGTGTGTAAGAAGGCTGTGGCAGAGCTTCGAAAAACAAACCTCGGCAGCCCGAGCGCTTCGACATTGCTAAAATCAGGCCTTCCATCTCAGGTGTTGCTTCTTCCTCTCTGTTAAAGTGTGCGCAGGAGATTCCGGGGATCATCTAAAATGAAACCATTTGGCCAGATTTATATGGAGGGGGGTGTTGGGTGTGTGGTGCCATGGAGCTATCATTAACCTCAGGGCTTTAGCGCTCCCTGCTCTCTCATTTCATGCTCGTGATCTGAGGGTGTGAATTAGCCATTGCCCCCAGCATCCCAACTTAGTTACTGGCTGGACAACATGAAAGCAATACACAGAGCTGCATAAAGAATCCTCTCAAAGCCCCCTCCCTCCTCCACACCCTACATCCCTACCTTCTCCTGAGGGACTAAGAGGGTGGTGATGGGTAGGTGGGGGAGGCCCGTGTCATGTCTATAATGGACAAGTGGCAGTTTCACCTTTGCCTGGGCTGCTGAGCTTGGAGTGGAAATATTCAGATTTCCTCAGTGATGTTCAAATACACTGAAGCTTACAGTAAGGTGCTGAGGATGAGTAGAGCACACTCACGACAGGAAATAAAGCGTCGCGAAACAGATTTTGTTTGTTTCCAAACAGAAAAAATAAAGTGTTCAAAAGTCTCAGGCCACCCCTCATTTCTTCGTATTTTGCGAGGAAAATAAGAAATAAGTGCAAAGATTTATTAAAAGAATGTGTAAATATGCCTGGAGATACAATATATAAGGCACAAACAGGGTTTTTATAATTCTAACCACCTTGAAAGTTAATATTTGGTATGGCCACATTTAGTTCTCAGCACAGACTGTTCATCTGGTTTAGAAGAAAAAAGGTTTTGTTCTTTGCATTGTTTGCAACTATTGCACTATGTTGCACACGTTGCACTTTATTTATTTATTTTTACATTTTAAATTTTAAACTGTGAAACCCCCCCCCCCAAAAAAAAATACCTAGTCCTACCTCTGTTCTTTGTATTGATACCATATGTCTATATGTTTATATGTTGCACCAGGTCCTGGAGAAACGCTATCTCATTTCACTGTGTTCTGCGTCAGCTGTATGTGGTTGGAATGACAGTAAAGCTCTTGAATCTTGAATCTTCAGACTGAAATTTCTTGGGGTCTTGTCATCTCTTTAAGTAGCCTTTAGGAATATTTTTCTGGGTGTCCCCGTAGTGTAGTGGTTTACACATTCACCGTACAAGCAAAAGGTCGCTGGTTTGATTCCAGGTGGGGACACAAGCCCCTCCCACCATGGACGGTTGTGTCAGGAAGCGCGTAAAACCTCTGCCAAATCATTGATGCGGATTAATCCGCTGTGGCGGCTCCTTGAGGGAGCAGCTGAAGGTGCATTTTAGGACTAGTTTTCTGGTCTTCTTGAAGGACATTCCAAAGCTCTCCTCTGGATGTTGGCTACATTTTGATCTGTTCTATGTCAAGATGATTCCACACTGCTTCATTGGGAGGTCAGTCCGTGACTGATAGTTCCCCATTGTGTTTTTGTCTATCCAGGTAGGCTTGTACCTGGGATCACTGTCGTGAATTGAGCTGTTGCCAGTCAGATGCTTTCCAGATGAATGGTGGATCAAAATCTGACAGTACTTTTCTGCGTTCACAGTTGAATCAATTTTGACAAGATCCGCAACACCATTGGCTGAAATGCAGCCCCAAACCATGACAGAGCCTCCACTGTGTTTTACAGATGGATGTAGACACTCACTGTTGGACCTCTCTCCTGACCTCCTCCTTAGATATTGACAACAAATTGAACCAAAAATTTTCAAATTTTGTATTTATCACTCCACAATACTTGTTGTCACTGATTTTCAGTGTAGTTGTTGTGTAATGTGGCATACCTCAGCCTCTTCTCTCTTTTTCCCTTCCTTTAGAATGATTCATTCACTATAATGCTTCCAGTGAGGCCATTTCTGATGAGGTTTCAGCAGATGAATCAACTGAATGGCCGGATGCATCTGTCAGGTCCTGTGTCAGTTCTTTAGCTGTTTTTTTCCTGTTTCTTAACAACATGACTTTCAGATACTGAACAGTATCTGAGGGCTGCCACGTCTTTGTCCTCCACTTGTCCAGTTTCCTCAAATTTTTCAGAACACACTGCACACCATGCTAAAGCCCCTGTCACACCTTGACGATTTAGCAAGCATATTCTGACGTAGGAAAAAATCTGCAAATACGCTGGCATACGTCGGTTAAGTTCTAGGTAAGTTTTGTACAAGTTAAGAGCACGCTGAAGTACGGCAGTATACGTCGTAGTACGGCAAGGTCGCTGGAAAGTTATGAGCATGCATAAAATCTCCAATGTTTGCCAGCCTGCGGCTCGTACGTCCTGCATACGCAAAGCATATGTTGCAGGTACTTAATGCATACGGAGAGTCATGTTACTCATATGTCAAAATACGTGGAGATAATGTCTAGCGTACCCAAAACGTATTAATAACCTATCAGTAGCGTACTTTTAACATATTTGTAACATATATCAAACATACCTCCAACGATGTTGACTTTTGTAGACATATTTGACGTGATCCAGTCGTTCTGAATGAGTTTCTAACACGCAGCTACCGTATAATGGCTTTTGTGCTGCGTTTAAGGGAAATGGTATAAATGGGCCTCAAGTCGTGAATGCCGGCAATACTCTAGCATTCATTAGGATTAGGTTCTATATATGTTGGCAATACGTTATGTATATGTCCATTTAACATCATTGTTCTGCATTTTAGAGGAATTTGGAGGTGTCGGCATAAGCTTGTTAAATTATTATTGTGTATCAGGGCCCTAAAATATGGCAAATTTTTGCCTAATAACTCTTTGGGAATCACCTTTTGGTGCAAAAATACTGTTTTATGTTTATCAAACTGTGTTATCTTTGGCATTTTTCATAGTTTAAACTAAAGGAATGGGAAAATACTTGGTGTTTTTACCTAAAGTGCCCAAAGATACAATTTAAAATGGTTCTTTGCTAAGTTGTCTGTTATGTGCAGATACAACACTGGTTCATCCCCTTTGCTAGATGCCTCTTTTTAATGCTTGTATTATTCATATATCAGTGTCAAACTGAAAAGTTTGCTAAGCCACTTAACAAACGCGGCCAATGAAAATGCAGCCAGTGTCTAAAGAAAAACTTTGAAAGAGCTTCAGAAAGTCTGAAAAACTGTTGCTCAAGACCACTTTAAAAATTACAAGAAAGTCTGGCCCCTATGAAGAAAAATATAAAGAAATGAGGGTGGACTTATGATATTTTTTTACAGTAATGTATTTACATGGTAAATGGTAAATAACTATAAATAAATAATGTATTTAAAAAAATTTTTAAGCTGAATTCCCACTTGTGACTTTGATTCACGAGACATAAAATTTGATTCGCTACTGAGTGGCCCCTGGCGTGCAGTTTTTATGAAACAGATAAGAAAGGGTTATGATGCCTCTACGACTCCGTGTAAACCATTACGGAGTGGTTGCAATAAAGAAATGAAATGTGATGAATTGCTTAGAAAAAAGAAGGAAGGAAAATGTTACAAGGTATTTATGATTTTCATGAAGCTAGGTGTCGTACCTGCCTCACAACTGCTTGGTGAACATATGTGACACCTCGTTGATAGAAAATTGTGCCAAACTAGCCTGCAACACTGCTTTGATCTTATTGTATTTTATCATAATTCTTATCTCTCAAATTTATATCTACTGCCTTTCGAATTTCTATTTATTTATATATAACTTTTCATCTGTAACACAATACAATTTCCCCCTGAGATTAATAAAGTATTCTGATTCTGCTGTGACTCGTTGTGAAGTTTTACAAACTTGTAACCCCTAATGAAAGTTTTCAGAATTTCAAAACTGGCAACTCAACTTCTGTGACGATACAAGGTGTTTATGAAGTCTCGCAAATCATTATGAAACTTAACGAATTTAACCACAAATGTTTGGGATTCACTATGAACCACATTTGTGTTGATTGGTAATCATTTTCATTACATGAGATCAGGGCGTAAGAACGCTGAGATTCCCTTCATGTCTGTCTCAAAAAATATGCCAAAAATAGGATCATGAGCTAATGCATTTTGCAGCCATATGCCTACATATACCTACATTCACTTAACCTGTGAGACCATAAAGCAAATGCAATACTGTATAGTGTAGGACTGTATTTTGGTGAAAGTATTTCATGATTTTAAATGGATTTGGTTTGTGTGCAACTGTACCAGCTGATGGAATAACAACGCTGTTTATTCAGGGAAGGATGATTGAGTTCGATAGTTTGTGTACTGTCTGTGTGTGTGTGTGTGTGCGTATGGCAGCTGCTACTGCTGCTGCTGCTGGAGTAATACTGACATCAGTACAGATATGGAGGCAGACACCTGAATCAAGTCGCATGTCATTAAAGGATCCAAATTCTTCCCAAATACCCATGACTCCATGCTGACACACACTGTCACAGGCAACAGTTTGCCTTAAAAAGGGGGCAATATCGACTTCTGTTTAAATGCTTACTGGAAACTTATGGAGGCAAAAATGAGGTATAGTGCATAAACAGGGAGATACCGGCACACCATATGCACCTTTCGAGCTCATATAGGAATTTTACTTTCTGCTTAAACTTTTAATAAAACTTCATCTCTCAGATCACAGTGATTTTTTTTAAATCTCTTTTGATGCCATTAACTTCCTGGTGCTGTGTTAATGACAGCACCTCTGATGCCTCCTCCAGCCACACTGTGGCGCTGCTTTGTGACGCTGATCAGTCTGTGGCTGCATTTCATTTGGCTAATGCAGCACCTCTCTTCTCACAACTTAGCTCCTCCCAGCGGGGGATGTAAGGGAGGGAGAGAGATGTGAGGATGGAGGGACTGTATTTACCAAACGGGACACCCTCACTCCCTCCGGCATCATTTTGAAGAGATGGTGACTACTCATGATTCACAGCATCTCAAATGTCAGTGTTCCTCTAAAAACAGTCTGCCGGTTGCCACAAAATCCTCAGCCCAAGTATTTTTTGAAACGCTCGTTTCACACTCAGACTAAATAATCATGATGAACCCTAATATTTTTTTTATTCCTTCTAAATAATAAAGCTGCTGCTGGAACGGCCTGTTCTATTTTACCTGCAGTATTAAAAGTCACGCTGCGTTATTACAGTAAAACTGTTTCAACAACAGCCTGCCCCATCAGATCAGCTGATCAATTTCAATTCAGTTCAATTTTATTTATATAGCACCAATTCCCATCAAAAGTCACCTCAAGGTAAAAGACTGTTCAGTGTTAGAGAGAAAACCCCAACAATCCGACTAGATCCTATGAACAAGCACTTGGCAACTGTGGGAAGGAAGAACACCCTTTTGATAGGAAGAGATCTCCGGCAGAACCAGGCTCAGAGAGGGGCAGTCATCTGCCTCGACCGGTTGGGAGTGAGGGGAAAGAAAGACAGATAGGAAAGCAAATCAATCAATAAAGATCATTGTGATCAAAGCTTTTGCTAGAATACACCAAGGCATTAGAGAATGGATGCATTTTTGATCATGTGTTCTTCACTCTATATGGTATTGATCATTGGATGTGTCACATAACAGGGATTCTAAAACATTTTTTATAAAGTCTAGATGTAACACACAAACCTTTGGACAAGTTTCACAATCTTAACATGCTGATTAACCTGTTAGGGTGGCAAAACGTCATTGCTGGGTCCCATTTCACCCCCATTTACCACCTGGTATTGTGTGGCTAGGAGCATTAAATAAACTGAATTCTGAACATCAAAATTTTAGCCCTTAGTATCTTTAGGTTTTGGACTGCAATCCAACACAATAAGCATGAATGTAATGTTTTTAATTTTTTAATATTAACTTTTTCATCATTATATCAACTGCACTGTTTACTGACATTTTAGAAATTAATAAATTAATGAGAAAGTGCAATTTACTAATAAAGGAAATAGTACTATAGTATTATTATTGTATCATTTTCAGTAGCAGCCAGGTGCTGCTGACCAAATGCACTTGATCAGTTGATCATCAGCCCGTGCAGAGGTGTTGGCACTTTGCAGGTCTGGAGCATTCAGGTCTGTGTAAACAAAATGCCAAGAAGGAAAGATGTTAGAAATGGTCTCGGAGAAGCAATAATTACTCGCAATCAATCTGGGAAGGGTTATAAGCTGATTTCCAACAATTTCAAGTCCATTATTGTACAGTGAGAAAGATTATTCAGCGTGGAAGTGGAAAACATTCAAATAGTAACAGCAATAATCTTCCCAGAAGTGGACATCCCAGCAAATTCACCCCAAGGTCAGACCATGCAATGCTCAAAGAAACTGCAAAGAACTGAAGAGCTACATCCCATGACATGGCAGTACAATTAGAAAAAGACTGAACAGGTGTGGCTTATTTGGAAGGGTTGCTAGGAGAAAGGTTCTTCTCTCTGAAAAGAACATGGCAGTAGAACTTAAGTTTGCAGAGTTCCATCTAAACAAACCACAAGACCCCCCAGAACAGTTTCCTTTGGACCGACGAGACGTTTGGCCACAATGCAGTGTATCACATTTGGCAAAAACACTTCATACCAACTGTCGATCATGATGGTGGAGGGCTGATGATTTGGGCTTGTTCTGCAGCCACAGGGCGTGGGGGCCTTGCAGTCATTTACCTCACCATGAACCCCTCTGTATACCAAAGTGTTCTAGAACCAACTATCTGATAGCTAAATCTGACCAAAACTGAGCCAGGCAACAGGAAAATGATCCCAAGCACCGCAGCAAATCTACAACAGGATGACTGAAAGGTAAAGAATCAGGGTGTGTCAATGGCCCACTCTGAGTCCAGACCTCAACTCTTTTCAAATGCTGGTGGGGGACCTTAAGAGAGCTGTGCATAAATTAATGCCTGCAAAGCTCAATTAACTGAAGCAGCAATGCAAAGATGAAACCAAAATTCCTGATGATGTGAGAGCCCTATAAAGTCATACAGAAAACTATTACTTGAAGTGACTGCTGCTAAAGCTGGGTCTACAAGCTTTTGAATCCCGGGGTGTACTTCGTTCTTCATTATCCTGCATACTCTATGTTAACCTTCCTTTTCACTGGAATGTATGCTTTAGTGTTCAATTAATTTGGTTAACGTTAGGCGCCAAGACCTAATGGAAACTACATTTTAGAAAACAAACATCTCCCACCTGCAGTCAGCCCGTCATTCATTTTCTTGGTGAAGTCATGATTCCCGTTCCCTTCTGGAAAGAAAAAAGAAATGCATTTTATATGTGCTTACTCAAACAAATGCACGAGTTTGCAAAAGAATGGATTTGGAGTGTGGCTGGTGGTGAATGGGTCCCACAGTACCCAGTAATCAAGGCACTTTAGTTAAGTTTGTAGCTTAGTTGTGCAAATTTCTAAATAAATGTACAATTAATCAAATCACAAACAACCAGCCGCATGCAAACTGCAGCTCCCACCTGCTACATCTTCAAACATCTCTCTTATCTTATTTTTTTTTTTAATTTCCACTGAGTAAATGCGGCTGTTGTGAATTTCTTGTGTAATTTATATTTTGTTTTTGACATTGCACCATTTTTCCACTTGGCCTGTTTATTTAAGCAGTGCTTGTTAAAACTATTCAGTGATGATGATCAGTCTTATCTGCAGAAAGGAGAGCAGTGGAGGAAACATTTGGAGAATTAGTGGAGATAGATTCATCCCCTATCATTAATAACAATCCTCCTCATTTTCTCCTCAGACTTTCAGATGTTTGCATATCATTTGTATTTTTAATTGGTGAAGTTTGATTAAACCCAGCCCCTAGTGTTATATGGCATTAGGCACTGCCATATGTTTAGTTGTGTGCAGATACCCATTTCCATAATCATTTTGCCTGTTCGAGGCGCTCGTCTATTTGCTGCGCAGCTTTGATTGCATCTGCCTCAACTTAAATGATGCCTTGTGAGTTTTTCAGTTCATCGCTGTGACCTTTAATCTACGACTTACAGAATGCTCCCATCTATCATGGTTGTCACTTTGAAATTCCTAATCTCGTCTGAAAAGTCTTTACAAGTGCAGCTGGATTTGCTCTGCGATAATTAATCATATTCATATGCATGAAAACAAATTTTGTTTACATGTTTGCGATCACCTAAAATGAGAAAAATGAGGGAGGAGTGCACGGCCCTGTGAGTGAGGTGAGGTGCACATTTGCATAACATTTAGTTTAAACAAGCGAGCAGGGGATGATTTGTTTAGAGCAGCACTGAAATGAACAGGGGGAATGTGATTCTTTCATTTTTTATTCAAATTACATTCATATCACAGCATTATATTTTACTCCTTATATTTCTAAAAAAGCAGAGTTGTTAATTTGACAGGTCATGTTCATTTTTTTAGTCTGACTGGATGAATGTAAATGCTGTTTCGCTGCGTTCCACCAAAGGCAGCAAAAGTTAATCTGTTTTATCACAGAAGCAACAGGGGGCAGTTTTTGTTTTACAACTTAAAGAGTCATGAAGTCAAGTCAATCATGAAATTCAGTATTTGTGCTATACAACTAATCCTTATGTGCTTACGGGGTAATTACACTTCTGCCTTGATTTCACACATTTCAACTTATAATAAATTCTTCCACTCAATTGCTACTGGCTCATCATGCCAAATATACCATACAGTCAGTGCGACCAGATCCCTACAAACAAAATGTGGGGCAAAGAGTTTGTTTGTGTGTGACAATGTGGAACATGCCACTAAAGTTGAACTGTTGTCTGATTTATACTCAGTGAACTTAAATAAATGCAAGCAAAACTGTGCAGATTAAAGGTTCAGCAGCCATCATCATATTTTGTTTGAAGGTAACTAAGTTTGATATCTTTGGTATCACCAAAGAGGCTTTAGCCATCGTTAAAGGAACATTCCCAGCAAAGTCCTGTTTTTTAACTTTTTAAAATTTACTCAAACACATTATATGGATTAAAGTATTGGGCCACACATCTTAATCATTGAATTCAGGTGTTTCATTCACATTGCCACATAGCATCACAAGGTTGCTGCAGATTTGTTTGCTGGACATGCAGGATGAGAATCTTCCAGTGCACCACATCCCAAAGATGCTCTCTTGTATTAAGATGTGGTGACTACAGAGGCCATCTGAGGGGCCCAAAGTGAGGCAAGAAAATATCCCCCATACCATTACATCACAACCAGCCTGAAGGTTGATACCAGGCGGGATGGATCCGCGCCTTCATGACATTTATGCCAAATTCTGACCATATCTGAATGTTGCAGCAGCAATCCAATCTTGTGTTAGCCTCTTTTGTCCAATTTTGGTGAGCCCGTGTGAAATGGGGCCTCAGTTTCCTGTTCTTAACTGACAGAAGTGGCACCCAATGTGGTCTTCTACTGCTGTCACTGATCTTCTTCAAGTTGGATGTCTTGTGTGTTTAGGGTTGATCTTCTGCATAACTTGGTTGTAACCAGTGGACTGCCACTCACTGGCTTTTTTTCCTCTTTTTCTGACCATTCTCTGAAAATCCTAGAAAGGGATGTGTGGGAAAAATCCCAGTAGATCAGCAGTTTGTGAAATATTCAGACCAACAACCATGCTGCATTCAAAGTCACCTGAAATCACCTTTCTTCCCCATTCTGATGCTCATTTTGAACTTCAGCTGGTTGTCTTGGTCAGGTCTCCATGCTTGAATGCATGGAGTTTCTGCCCCTTAATTGGCTGGTTAGATATTTGACTTCTGAAGCGGCTGAATAGGTGTTTTACCCAAAGAAGCTGCTGGTAAATGTAGTTATAAAAGTTTCACATGAAAAAACTTGAAATAGGTCTATATCTGTGTAACTCATTCTGAAGTATGAACATCAGCAATCTGGCTATCACGATGTTGGTGCAGGGCTGAGTGCCAAACTCTTAAACAAGCTTGGTTAGCAGCCTTCAGCCATAGAGGCACATGTATCTGCTTGTTAGTACTAAATTAAACACTAATAAAATATTAGATTATTCACTCATCAAAACCACACAGTAAGCTGTTTTTGGAGTCAGGTGCAAGTGGGCGTGAGAGGAACGGCAGGTTTTGGCTCTTCCACGTTTGCTTCTTTTTCAGTCCCAAATGTTGCCACTTGGCTTTTCTGCATGAAATCTTGAACATATCAGGAGAATTGGGTCGGATATTGTCCAAAGCTGTGTTTTCTCATAAGTAGCACATGAAGGAGATAACTGACCTGAGACTTATTCTCACTCCTGGGAATATTTGGTTTGCCTTAGGCAAAGGTTCTGCTGCTTGGGCAAATCCTACAGGATCCTATGAATTCACTGTACTGCAAGCTGCTATAAACTGAGTTATAATACAACTAAGATGTCGTACTGCACATGCAGTATATATGTACACACGTGCTTAGTACTGTAACAACACTGTACATTGGTTGGAAAATATGTATATATACATGCACATACTACACTTTCCACTTGTAAATACTACACGCTGTTTGTCTATTATACTTTTAAAATATTTCATTTACTATCTCCATGAAAAATATCATTACTGGTAATGACATTCCATTGTTATCTGTATATGACAATCTTCTTCTTTGCCTTCTTCTTTCTTCAGCTGCTCCAGTTAGGGGTCGCCACAACAGATCATGTGTTATGAATCTGCATTTGGATTATCTGTATATGACAATAAATTTGAAAATTGCACTATTCTCACGCCAGTCAAGGCACAGATGCATGAAACAGATTTTGTACCATGGAGCCGACAGGTTAAAGACGTTTACCATCCAATGTGATTGCACTGGACATTTCCATTATCACATCACTCTCATTTGGGTAATGTCTGTAAAAGTTCATGGCTTCATTCCATTATATACTGCTCATGTAATAGGTCCTAAATAGAATTTCAAATTATTTAGACAATGAAGTCATAGCATGGTGAGCCTCTGACCAAAATATCCAAGTTTTTTGTCATATTTTCCATTATTTGTTACATTTTGTACCTGTAATGAATTATTTTTTGCATCTTACAAGTCTATTAAAGTTTTTCCTGTAATATGGTACAGACTGAAGTAGAAAGGACAGTCGCGTTCATGAAAAGCTAACCGCGTGTTCCACACAACAATCTAAACTGTAGTAATGAGAAAGAAGCTGACCTCTGATGAAAGAAGATTAATATCTTTGTAGAATTTCTCTGCTGTGGATGCTCCTGAGGGGGATTTCTTTAGCAGAAGCATGTCCTGGTTATGTTTTCTCTTTGAAAAAGATACATTCTTTCTAAAGAGGAAGGAAAAAAAAACATTTCACTTTTCAATTACCCCCAGCTCCTTCACCTCTCCCATCCTCCCCAGGTCTAGTTTCCAAGGAGAGGAGAAAAAGAGAAGGGATGCTTTTCACTTGCATGGCATCACCCCTCCCTCTCATTCTTCTCCTATCATTCCAGCTACCACTTTTATGCATGAAACAGAGAGGTAGATTGAAAGCATTCACTGGCCATTCAGACAATGAAGAAAGGGGATCCTCAGAGCTTTATTAGATATGAAGATCTACAATAAAAATCAATTTCTGGCCTCTTTATGCAGTTTAAATGACAAAGCCTCAACCCATTCAGCCATTGTGTGCAGGAAAGTAATTCGGCAGCACCGGCCGAGACAAGAGCGCCGTATACTTTCTGACCTGCGATTGCAGATTCTAATATGATACAGACCTACTGAGATAATAGGAGGCACTTAATATCATCTGTTGAGAAGAAAAAAGTTATCTCATATCTTTTGGTAGATAGATGGATGGGGGACGAGGTTTAAACCATTTCATGAGCAGAATACTAAAGAGCCTGAGATGGACAGCTGAGCATTTCACCCTTTTAACTGTTCTCTAACATCAAATTTAGTAACAATGAGCGAGGCCTTACACACAATTAGACAAGTACTGCCAGTGTGGTGGTAAAATGGCAACAACAAGGTATGACAGTTATTATCAATATATAAGTTAATGTAAATATTTTTTTCTTTTTCTTAATCTACATGTTTCACTTCAGTCCTGGCCAGGTATAGCTAAAGAAAATTAATAAGAGAAAATTGGAATGTGAACTCAAGATTCTTAGATTCTGATTCTGATCACCTGATACACCAGGGAGACATCTGATTGGGTTCCTGTTTCGTTCAACTGCATAATAATGAGCCCAAGCATACGGTTAGAGTCATGTCTTTAAGATGAAATCCTGGAGTACATCATGAGGCATCATTCAGTCAGTGATTACACATGAAGAAACAGAAGACACTGAGGCAGCCTACAGTACTGTGCAAAAATCTTGAGGTAGTCCCTCATTTCTATATATTTTGCTAGGAAAATGCAATGATTTATTGTAACATGTGCAAACACTAATAGAAATACAGTACATAAGGCAAAAAACAGTTTGTACCATTCCAACAAGCTTAAAAGTGAATGTTTGGTATGACCACCTTTATTCTTCAACACAGCCTGAACTCTCTTAGCCAAGCTTTCTGTCATTTTTTTAAGTAATCTTCAGGAATAGTTCTCCAGGATTCTTGAAGGACATTCCAAGGCTCTTCTTTGGATGTTGGCTGCCTTTTGTTCCATTCTCAGTCAAGATGATCCCACACTGCTTCAATGATGTTGATATCTAGGTTCTGGGGAGGCCAATCCATGACTGATAGTGTTCCATTGTGTGTCTTTCTATCCAGGCAGGCTTTGTCATTGTCATGCTGGAAAATGAAGCTTTTTACAATTTATAGTTCCATAAATTTAGACAAAATTCCCAACACTGGCTGAAATGCAGCCCCAAACCATGACAGAGCCTCCACCGTGTTTTACAGATGGCTGAAGACACTCACTGTCGTACCTCTCTTCTGACCTCGTTCATTCATACTGACAACAATTTCAACCAAAATCTGGACTCATGATTTTATAAGAACTGTTGCCACTCAATGTAGCCCTTTTGTAATTTGACATACCTCACCCTTTAGTCCCTGTTTCCCTTCTTTAAGAAGGGCTTCTTTACAGTCACCATTCAAGTGAGACTGCTTCTGATGAGGCCTCAGTGAATAATAGATGGATCAACTGAGGGACCAAGTGTGTCTCTTGGGTGCTGTATCAGGTCTTTACTGAATTTTTTCGTATTTCTTAAAGACATAACTTTCAAATTTTTATTTCAAAAGTCATCAGGTACAAGGACTGGATTGAAAATGAGTGAAAAAGCAACCAGTGTTCAAAGACCCACTTTGAAAGGCCTTCAGAAAGCCTGGAGAAATATTGCTCAAGGCAAGTTAAAAATTATAAGAAAGTCAAAATATAAAGAAATGAGGGGTGGCTCAAGACTTTTTAACAGTAATGTAAATCTCAAAAAAGGGGAAATACACCTAAAATTTGTGCTGTTTTAATGACAAGTGAAGTTAACAATGCAAAAACTTAAACAGAAAAGACCATTTGTCTCCTTTTGCTGCCTAAACATTTTATACATAACTGTAGGTGTGAAACAAGTCACTTTCCAAAGATTACCTGACGTGTAAAGGTGCGCTCGATATTACCAGGTAGCTTTAAGCAAGGATGTCCTTCAGTATAGAGGGAGATGGTGAATTTCAAGTTCAAAGGCTGCACTGGTGTGTCAGGTACAGATAAGATCAGGGCTGGTTTCAGTGATAGAGCCATGAGTTTGAAGACTCATCAAACACTTCACAGGAACTCAGAATAGTTTGGATTGATTTTATAACTCTAGTGAGAGTGTGTATATGATTTGCCACTTCTTTAGGCCATAAATGCCAAAATATCAGTGACTACCAGCTACTCAAATATGAGGATTTGCTGTCTGTTTTATTCATCTTTAAACTAAGTTGGCGACAGCCCACTCACCAAAGGAACAAAACCATAAAACTTATGAGGTCACTTTGGCCTCAGAGAAACTGTAGTGGAGATGTTTAGTGCTTTTTTGCTTAAAAATTATAGCTACAACTTTCACATCAATATAATGGCCTCATTTAAATCAACAGACCATTTTTAAAGTACAATGCTACTGTGACCTTATGCTGTCTTGACTCCATTTGCATCTAGAGGATGGTGGAAGGCTGCACCCTCAGAAGTGAATCTGGAATGAGGGAAATATTATTGTGTTTTGTATCCATAAGCATTAATTTGATTATGGTAAGAGAAAATATTTACAGTAGCTAATCACAGTGCTTTTCTCTAAATGTCTAAGTATTGTTCATGAAATTTCTTCTCTCATAGATACTCCATCATCAGCTGTAAGGGGTGTTATTGCAGATTGGAAACATTCAGGGATGTGAGCAACTCAGCCACAAAGTGGCAGACCATGTTACAGAGCAGGGTCGCTGAGCGCTGAAGTATATAGTGTGTAAAAGTAGGCGACACTTTGCTGACTCAATAACCACTGAGTTCCGAACATCCTCTGGCATTAACATCAGCACAAAAACTGTGCACTGGGAGCTTCATGGCATGGGTTTCCTTGGGTTTTCCAAGCAGCTGCACACAAACTTTACATCAACAAGCACAATGCCAAGCGATGCAGTGTTGTGAAGCACACCACCACCACCACTGGACTCTGGAACAGTGGAAACATGTTGTGTGGCGTGACCAGAACCAGAATCAGAATCAGAATACTTTATTAAACCCAGAGGAGAAACTGCATTTTATTACAGAAGCTCAGTTATATATAAATGAATATAACTCTGAAAGGCAGAAAAATGAAGATTAAAATATATAAACATGTATAAATTGCAACATGTAACATAACTCCAAAGTTAAACACTATATACAAGACCAATCATGCTTCTCTTTCTGGCAGCCTGATCGATGAATGTGGGTTTGGTGAAAGCCAGGAGAATGTTACCAGCCTGACTGCACTGTACTGACTCTACAGTTATGGTGGAGGGGGGCTAATGCTATGGAGTGGTTGACCTGGGTCTCTGCGCTCCAGTGAAGGGAATCATAATCCTTCAGTTTACCCAGACATTTTGGGCAATTCTGTACATCCAACTTTATGGGAACAGTTTGGGGAAGACCCGTTTCCTGTTCTGACATGACTGCGGCCAGCAAGTCCATGGTTGCATGAGTTTATTGTGGAGGAACTTGACCGGCCGCACAGAGGCCTTACTTCAACCCTAACACCTCTGAGATGACCTAGAATGGGAATTGTGAGTCAGGCCCTCTTTCCCAACATCAGTGTCTGATCTCACAAATGCTCTTCGAGATGAACACACACTCCAAAATCTTGTAGAAAGCCTTCCCAGATAAGTGGAAGCTTTTATCGCTTAGTGGGATGTCCTAAAAAACATCCTGCAGATGTAACATGCAGATGGCTCAATACTTTTGTCCATATAGCGTACGTTAGGTGAGACACCAGCTTACAGCAGCAGGAACTTGAACATGTTGTTGTAAATATCTACTGTTTCAAAAAGCAGTCATTTGATAAGACGGAGCAGCAGGCACTGCAGAACCACGCAGGTAATGTGCTTTGAAATGAAGATGAAATTACAGTCGGGGGGGGGCTGTGTTTATGTTGGTTTCAGTAAAAGGTTTCTTTATCACATGATTCTTTCAGAGTAAAGTAAATTAATACATAATACTGCAAATCAAATATAAGCTTCTCAATTAGTCATATTTTGCCCTGGCATATTTATATGCTCCTGTTTTATCCCTGTAGGCCTACTACTGGTGGCTCATTCGAGCCACCAGTAGTAGATGTTTTTGCAGCAATCCCAGCTGTCCTCTCCACACTTTGGATGATTGGTTGTTGTGTTACACCTTCCCTCTTGTGACCTGAACTCTGATGTTCCACTGTTTCAAGAAAACTCTTGTAATCGATGACATGTGACGGAGCAAACTCAACATGATAAATGATCCATGTTGCTGTAATGAAAAGAACTCCCTTTTTTTCGTGGCCACGCTTTCATTCTACTCTGATGGAGACATGGATGAATTGGATGTGCGTACGGCAACTCCAAGGGCAGGGAGATAAATATTATGCCTTACTTCTCCTCCGATGTGTCACCTCAAGTCTGGTTACCAGCTGAAAAGCAATTGTTTCACTCCGGTGTCTTGACTGCAAGACATGTGCTATTTCAAATTAAACCTTCAAGGTCCCAAAGTCATTTATTTGTGTCAAAACGGAGGCAGAATGGAATTCTGAGAAACAACAATAAATTCACTGCGGATGTAAGAAATCACAATAAATTCTCAGCGTCTTAGCGACGAGTGCTGTTTGCTTGTGGAGCAGAATAATATCCAGGATGCAGCACTCCATTCAAGGCCTGAAAATGTGGAACTAATCTCCCTAAAAAGACTACTATTTGGCTTCTTTGTTTTTTCTTTCAGCCTTCCCCAAGTGTCAGATACCCTAACATTTGTCCACAGGGAAAGTCGTTGAATATGACTCGCCTCCTCCACCTCCTGTGCCACGAGAGTGTGAGTGGATCCTGATTCACTGATACTGCAGCGAAGCCTCCTTGAGTGTTTGCAAAGTGTGGACCTTGAGAAGAACAGCTTTGCCAAAAAATCCTCTTGTGGCCCCTGAGACCGCAGCACAGTGCTCAGTGAAAACAAAGATGTTATAAGCTAGCTTAGCTATTATCGCGCCTTTGCACTACATCTCCCCTGACACCGCATTCAAATCAGTCTCTATTTATTTGCTTTTTTATTTATTTACTACCACATTTTTCTGCTCTTTTCTGAAGCAAGAAATCACTAAAAGGATTATTTGTGGAATAGCTACAATAATTAGCAATGCTCATGCTTTCTAAATTCAGGCAAACTGGGTTGTATTTTCCTTGAATCCGAGCATTATCATTAGCATAGAGTAGGTGAGAGGCACAAAGGGTTACGAGTTTGTGAAACTGACAAAAGGGCAAAAAAGAACAGACTACAGCAGGTCAGTCACAGGTAGACTGATTTGCATACATGAAATAAATGGTAACATTTAAACATTTAAAGAATATCTTCAATATTTACCGCAGTCGCATCAATTACTCTGCATGTAGGAAAATGCAGCTTATAGAATTGTAGTTCTAAGATCCCTTTAGTGAGTTGACAGATATTCCAGGGTGTTCTTGTTTAGCAACGTTATTGTTAGCCGTAATATTAACATTAGATAATATATTCATATGTAACACATGGCATGCAGTCTTTAAATGAGCAGCCACATCTGAAAAAAGAATGATTTATTGTTATAAATATTTTGGTTATATGTTTAAGGGTTGGCAAATATAGCCTTCACACATTATTTTCCTAATGTGACCCCCCTTTGCAGCTATAACAGCTTCCAATCATCTGGGAAGTCTTTCTACAAGATTTTGGACTGTGTGGGAATTTCTCCTCATCCGTTCAGAAGAGAATGAATGAGCGAGCACTGTGAAGTGAGACGCTGATGTTTGGTGGGGTTGAGGTCAGGACTCTACAGGCCAGTCAAGTTCTTCCACACCAAAGTCATCCAACCATGTTTTTATGGAGATTGCTTTGTGCACTGGGGCACAGTCAACAAAAAAGGACCTTCCCCAAACTGTTCCCACAAAGCTGGAAGCATAGAATTGTCACAAAAATCTTGGCAAGCTGGGGCATTAAGATTTCCCTTTACTGGAACTAGGGGCCCAGGTCAACCCCAGAACCCAAGGAAAACCATGCCATAAAGCTCCTGGTGCACAGTTGTCATGCTGATGTTTATGCCAGAAAAGGTTTGGAGCTCTACAGTTACTGAGTCAGCAGAGCATTGGCTACTTTTACATGCGACCCTGCTCTGTAACTTAACACAGTCTGCCACTTTGTGGCTCAGTTGCTGTTGTTTCAATTCACTTCCACTTTGCAATAACAACACTTGCAATTAATGGTGGAATATCTAGGAAGAAATTTTATGATCTGACTTGTTGCAGTGGTGGCATCCTACTACAGCACCTCTCTGAATTCACTGAGCTATTTGGAACGACCCATCCTTTCACAAATTCTTGTAAAAGGGAACTGCATGGTAAGGTGGCAATGGGACTGAATTCAGTTATTAAGAAGTATAGCCCAATACTTTTGTTCATATACTGTGCAACATAATTTTGACTTTTTTAGAGCGAAATATAAAAATCTCTGCGTGTAATTCCTTTTGTCTGGCTGGCAGGCAGTTTACTGAGAAAATGGAGAAAACTGAGGATTATAAGAAATTAAAATACCACAGCAAGAGATACTATCGCGCTACCAACTGCTTTATCTACTCCAGGTCTGCTGAACTGCTGAGGTATGCATACACCAATGAAATTTCTAAAACTCCAACCAACATATAAGTGAAGTAAAGAGAAAAAAATCATTTACTATAAAGCCATTTATTTGCTACGACAGTGTAGTGTTGGCTAAACGCTGATTATTCTGCATTACTGAAAGTAATGTACAGACTCTCAGATGAGTGACATACACGCCTTAATGGATCTTGCAAGTCTTTCTAAATGTAAATAAACTTTTTGTGTTCTAATTAAGGTTTGAAAACAGCAGTTGAGTGTCAGCGACACGGGCTGAAAATACTAATCTTGGTGACATAAGGCTCTCTCACAGTGCTTGACTAGGAAGTACTAGTGAGTGCCAGTTTACTTGGCTACCAGTTTGAATCTGCTTCCTAATTCCATCAGCAATGTTTTCTCCAACTGTCTTCTCATTGCCTCACAATTGCAAGATGGTTCCCAGTAGGGCGAAGCCAGCTGTTGTTGCTTACAGAAGATTGTTTATCCAAATAACACAGTGATGTATAATGTGATATAATTGGAAATGAAAGCTGAAAAAATACCTGAAAGATAAAATGCGTCTTCAAAAGAACACCTGTAAGATGGTAAAACAGGATCAAAGGACATTACTATGTCACCTCGAAAGAAGAATTTGAAGAAACTTGCTGTAATGTGATTTACAGTAACAATATTCAGTAATATCCATAGAACAATAGCTGGTAATAAATTAGAAAATATGCACGTACAAGCAAAACAATGCTGAAGTGAAAAGGTTGTAGAAAAGAGGGCAATGGGTTTAGACTTGCAAAACACTGGGATGTGAGGATAAACCTCATCGTTCCAGTCATCCAGATTGGATTTTAATTTGATCCACTTAAGATTAAGAAACCCTGCTTATTTAAGAAAGAAGACGGCTTTCTGAAAAATAATCAAGCTGTATTGCACTGATTTTTAGACAGTTGTCTAAATGAACCAATGAATCCTCGTGTTATCCCGAACAAAGACCGTGATCCTGCTATCAGACACTTCATTCATATCTTCTCAATGCCTGAAAGACAAAGTGGGTAGCACAACAAATTCATTTCGAGCAGTGCTAAAACATGATCGGCATCTGTATAGGCGTGGGGTCGTATTGCCAAGATTAATTATATTCATTATACAGCACAGTGCATACAAATGACCTCGTTTCCTGTTCAATACATGCTCTGTTTTTGAATATTGTGCACAAAACAAATTTGTTAAGAAATACGTGCAGAAACTTGCATGAACTGTGCTTTTTGCTGGTTTAGTCTGCATATTCATAGAGCAAGAAAAAGTCTTATTTCTAGGGTTTCACAGGTTAAAGATGAGCATATCATAATCCCATCTTCTTAAGAGCCTCATAACTCCTTAACAGCTGCTTTACTAATGTCCTCATTCTCTTTGTAGATGCATAAAATGAGGATATATCATATATAGGCCTCTTTTGTATCTACAGTATGTGATTAGTGCTTTATTTGAATAAACAGAGGTCATTTGATCAAAATCAGCCAGAAAGATTTAAATAGGATCTCTGTATGATGTTTTGCATATATACTATGAACTCCTCTTTCATTGATGGGTGCAGGGAGCTGCAGGTTAGTGGTAACTAAGCAGGAATTACTACAAGGTTGTGCAAGTCATATATAATATAGATCTTTATTGTTGAAATTAGCTTTTGATGACATAAGAGATTGCATTAAATGTTGGATATAGTATATTCTAAGAAGGTTTACCAGAATCTGCTAATGAGAAAAATGTACCACTTGCAGGCTTCTTGGAGAAAATGTCAACATTTGGTTCAACTGTTTTATGATACAAAAAATAAATAAATAAATAAGTATTTAATAAGTCTAATGTGTCAATTTTAGTTCTACATTTACATATTTTAATGCATAAAATTATAATATAGCTTTTTTAACATTTTTGATGTGTCCTTGATTATCTAGAGAGTGTATAGTTAAAACAGTGCTGACAATAAGTCGCAACTCAAGGAGCTAATGACCAAATTTCAGATTTGTTTTAATACAGTGCCACAATCTTCCCAGGAGTGGACGTCCCAGCAAATTCACCCCAAGGTCACACTGTGCAGTGCTCAGAGAAACTGCAAAGAACTCAAGAGCTCAGAAAAAGACTGAACAAGGATGGCTTGTCTGGAATGGTTCCCTGGAGAACACCTGTTCTCTCGAACAAGAACATGGCACAGGAACTTAAGTTTCCAGAGAACAAACCACAAGACTCCTAGACCAATATCCTTTGGACAGATGAGACCAAAATGGAGATGTCTGGCCATAATGTACAGTGCAACATTTGGCAAATACCAAGCACAGCATGTCAGCATGAAAAAATTCATATTAATTGTCAACCACAGTGGTGGAGAGGTGATGATTTGGGCTTGTTTTTCAGCCACAAGATGTGCGCACTTTGGAGTCGTTGAGTTACCATGATCTCCTCTGTATACCAACTATCTGTTTGACAGCTAAAGCCTGGCCAACATTGGGTCATGCAAAGTCGCGTGAATCAGTTAGCCACCTGTTGCAAGTTTTAGTTAGGCTGGCGCTCCAGCTCACAGTAGATCTCTAACTGCTGTTGCTAGCTGCAGTCCGGAGTGGTGGAACTGGAGTCTGTCCAACTACAAGACGAGAGTCGCTCTGGAGTGTCATGTGAGTGATTTTAGACTGCCACAACAGTGGGATTGGAAGGATTGGAAGGACTGGGGTGACTAAACTTTTAATATACAGTAAGAGTGAGGGGATTGTTCACTAGTGAACTGTGGATGGTGTTGTTCTTTCACATAGATCACAGCCCAAACAAAATATGCTAAAATATACAAAACAAACTTTGATTGGCTGTTAATATTTCTAGATGATCTGCCCAAGTAAAATATTTGCTTTTACATATATGATAGATACTGCGGTTAAACATGGTTTTCAGTGTACCGCTGATTTCAGGATGAGTTTGCATCATTATGTGTTCAGTATCTACTGCTTAGTGCTGAATTTCATTTAGAAATCCTTCTCTCTTACCTGTTGGCCTACACTATATAGTCATCTAAACCTAAACTGCCCCCTGCAGAATCCCATAATGGTTGACTGATACTCCTGTTAAAATGTGTCAGCACTTGCCTGGAAGTGCCTGAATTGACTCTGTTTTGTGAATTCAAGTCAGCGTCGAAGCATTTGGAAATTAGCCCTGTGTTTTTGTCTCTTATTTCTTTGGGTATTCACTTGGGACATCAAATATGTATCTTTTAATTGCTTGCTTGCTGTGCTCTGTTGTGCTGTGTGACACAATACTTGGTCTGTTTGTGTTGGCTTTATTATTGTTGTGTTCATATTGTCATTTCTATGTTCTTTGAATGCCTTCTAACCTGGTTTCTTTTGAAAGAGCCATGCACAGTACTTCTCAGTGTTGCATGATTTCAGTGAGACTGACAGCAAGAACCTAACCTGTATTCACTTAAGCATCTTGGTTTTGGCTCTGACTCTGGTTTTGGTCATATACAACTTATTTAAATATATGCGAACATGTGAAACCTGGTTATTCATACATCTGTGCACATGGTCATCGCATGGTCCAGGTTTCTGATAATTGATGTGCATTTGGTTTCTGATTTCAGGCAGCTTATTCAGTAGGCCTCATCCACGACAAGGTCTTTCTGAAACTGGATAAAATGTTTTCATGCACCAAGGTTAAACTAAACTAAAAACTAAAACTACCTGAGAAAAATCATTTTAATGAACTGAAATAAAAAAATTAAATTTGGGGAAAAATCAAAACTAACTTCAATGACATTGTGGGCTTCGGAAACTAAAATAAAATAAAAATATACAGAAAAGGTGAGTAAAGTGAACTCACTGACATGTTCAAGAAATCAATTTGAGAAGATCTGAGCTTTGTAAAACAGTGTATTATCCTGCTGAGAGCAACAATCAGAAGATGTGTACACTGTAGTCATTAAAGGATGGACTTAGTCAGCAACAATACTCAGGTAGGTCGTGGCATTTAAATGATGCTCAGTTGGTACTAAAGGGTCCAAAGCGTGGTAAGAAAATATCCCCCACACCGTTACACCATCACCAGGCTGATACAAAGCAGGCTGGATCCATGCTTTCAGGTTGTTCACACCAAATTCTGACCTTGTTTAGATGTTGCAGCAGAAATTGAGACTCGTCATATGAGGAAACATTCCACTCTTCTGTTGTCCAATATCGGTGAGCCCGTACAGATTTTAGCCTCGGTTTCCTGTTCTTAACTGACAGGAGTGGCACCTGGTGTGGTCTTCTACTGCTGTAGCCCATCTGCTTCAAGGTTCAAGGTGTGTAGTGCATTCAAAGATGCTCCTCTGCATACCTTGGTTATAACAAGTGGTTATGTGAGCTCCTGTTGCCTTCCCATCAGCACAAAGCAGTCTAGCCATTCTCCTCTGAACTCAGGCATCCGCAAGGCATTGTCTCCCAGTGACCTGTCACTCACTGGATGTTTTCTCTTTTTCAGACCATTCTCTGTAAACCCTAGAGACGGTTGTGTGTGTTTGAGTTGCTACCATGTGACTGGCTGATTAGATATTTGCGTCAAGGAGCAGTTGGACAGATATGCATAAGAAAGTGGCCGGTGAATGTATCTGCTAGCCTCACTTGTATGGTCCTGTCTAGTCTACAGACATTACATTGCGATGAAAACCAAACACATCTCTAGGCTGAGGTGAAACTTTATAGATATGAAAACTCAGTGGATTTGTAATTCATAATAAATACTTTATTAGCAGCTGACAGTGTGCTGTCAACAGTTTTATGGTAGTCTTGTTTTGTAATTGCAGCCTTTGGGGAAAGTTATTTTTGGGCTGCAGTTTGAAAAGAAGGCAGCATTGCGACTGGTCACAGGGATACGACTGGATGCCAATAATGTCCACACTGATCAATCAGGTGTTTCAGAGAAAGGAAAACGCTCGGGTTTTTATTGTGAGTATGGCTTATAAGTCCCAGCTGGCTTGCATTTTAGCATTTAGAGCAGCTTATAGGGCAAAGCATTTTGCATGTGGAGAATAATTTTGCTTTCCCACTTTAAAGATTTCATCCAATGGCTTGATTTCCACTTGAGTGGAAGTTACCATCTTGACTACATAGATTTTTAAATGATGGATCTAAATGGTGAATATTTGTTTCCCTGCGTTTAAATAGCAGCACAATCACTGCAGTGAAACAGTTGCCACAGGAATAGCAATAGTAGACAGAGGCATGATAAGAGTGTAATATTGGTGTTAAAATATACGCATCATATCCTGATTGCGGAATATGTGCACTGTCCTTACATGAAATCGACAACTATAAAATGTAAGTGTTATGTGTATATCTTGTTGTTTAAGCAGAAAAATGACAGACATCCGCAAGCACACCTTTTAGTAATACCTGTGCTTTGTCATACAGCGCCTGCAACCTGTGCAGCATCTATGGAGTAGGGACGGCATGATGAGACCTTAACTTTCAGTATTCTCATCCATCCGGAACTACTACCACACCAGTCCTCCGCCTTGCCTCTCCACACTAGAGAAAAAAAAAAAAAATCAAAGAGGGTATTAGGCAGCAGGGTTATTCCCGACACTTTGCTGGAGGCTGGCGTTAATCTGTGCGTTTTGGAGAAACGAGGTTAGTTAAGCATTTTAATGGCCCTAGCCCTGTGATAATTAGGCCTGCCCTGGAGGGAGCTCCAGTTGAGCCACTTGGGCCTTGAAATGGAGCCAGGGAACTAAAGCCCTGCACGCACACAATGATCCTGAACTAATTCCCTGAGTAAATATTTTCTGCCGTTCACTCCACAGCCTCTTTCTCTTCAAAGTTGTAAAAGGCCTGTTTCCTTTTTCTCTCACACTTTCATTTTTTTTTTATTCCCCCTCCCTCTGCAGATATTTTTAGAAGAGAGGGACTTGGAGCAGTTTTATAGATATTTTAGTCTGTTCTTTCTTTCTTTCTTTCTTTCTTTCTTTCTTTCTTTCTTTCTTTCTTTTTTCTTTCTTTCTTTCTTTCTTTGTGTGATAAAGCTTACACAGCATGATTTTAAACAGTTTTTCTCCATGCATTTTCACCCAATCACTTAGCACTTAGAGACAGGGACATGCTGTTGTGTCTTGTCTGACTGGCATGGCCCTTGACCCCAGGGCCCACTGAGGGGCCCTCTGACTGACTGCTCCCATCATCCTAAAGGGGATAGGAAGTCTCCGAACATTGTGTATATCCTTCCCTTTCTGTGTGTGTCTGGGGCTCCCACAACACCGAGAAGCCCCAGAGCTACGGCTGCTATTGTTTCCCCTCACAAAAGACAGACTTCACATTAAAAGTCTTCTGTATCATCTTGAACTCACATTAGTCTTTGTCAACAGAAGAATCAAAAGCGAGCATCGGCCCCAACAATTGGGTATAAAAAAATTTATTCATGAATATCAGAGACGTGCAGTAATAAGTCTATTAACATGAAATATCCTGATTTGCTTTTGAATGAAGGCATCAGTTTGGACTGAACATGTCCTGCCATTAAGTTGTCAATCTACAAGTTTGTGTCTGGGTGATAAAGTTCGTCAGCTTTCAGAGTGGTTGTTTGGAGGATGTTTTGACTGACACGTGGCCCTCGAGCAACAGAAGTCAGCGTCTGGGTTTCCCGGGGACACTACTTGTTTGGCTCAGGGAACCTTTGTGAGAAGTATCTTCATCTCACTGCTGCTCAGTCAGCCCATTTCTTCAGGCCACAGTGTCAGGCATCATTTATCTCTGACAGTGAAGCTGTCTAGAGTGTGTGTATGTGTAGGTGTGTGTGTGTGTGCGTGCGTGCGCGTGATGTTCACATGTGAGCGTTGGCCAGTGTTTCTCTGCACCGGCTGGGTGCATGTCGGCATGTGTCATATGGGGGTCCCAAGGACAGTCCTCAGCGCAGACCACAGCGGAATGAGAAGAGAAGACGGATGCTTTGTGAACATAGGAAAATACCATTAAGGCTACCTGTGCTGCGTTTGATTGATTTGCTGAACCACGGTGGCTGGATGTTAACATAAAATCCGCAAATGGCTTCAATTTAAATATGTTACTTATCAACACTCTGCAGTCCATCAATGTAAAAAAATCCCCTGGAAGCTTTAATTTATTGGGAAGTGTGTAATTTTTCATTATACAGTAATTAGATGATATTAATTGCAAAACATTTGTTAAGTTGGCTGACGTGTGATGGCTGCCAGGCTGACTTATGTACATGCTACTTCAGCTCCACTTCACTAACCCTGAATGCAGAGGTTTTCAGACTGTGAGGGAGAGCTGGTGGAGTTGGTAATTGTAGTTTAGCCCACTGACTTGGCCAACTTGTAGACACAGTGACTGCTGGCCAGAGCTCATGAAAAGACATTAAGCCAGTGAGGTCTAAGTGACATTAAATACAATGGCAAAGTATCTCATTATGTATGTCTGCTACTTTATTATTAGTTTAAATGTGTTTTCTTGCCTTGGAGAGTACAAACGTGCTGTTCAAACAGAGGTTCTTGTGTAATAATCCTTTCATATGCTTTTTCCCCTTTAAGTTACAGTCATGTGAAAAAGCAAGTTTTCAAAGATTCTAAGCAGTCCTGTGAAAAACTAAGTACACACCATGATTCAGTAGCTTGTAGAACCACCTTTAGCAGCAGTAACTGAAGTAATGGTTTACATGGTTAAGGAAGAATTCATACTTCAGTTCATTGAATTTTGCAGGCTTTCATTTACGCACAGCTCCCTTAAGGTCCCGATGCAGCATTTCAGTCGGGTTGATATATAGACTTTGACAGGGTCATTGCGACACCTTAATTCTTTTCTTTTTCTGCAATCCTCATGTAGGTTTTTTTCTGCGGTGCTTGGGGTCATTGTCCTTTTGCATGGCCCAGTTTGGTCCAACCTTTAACTGTTGGACAAATGGCCTCGCATTTGACTCAAGAATGGTCCGGTATGCAGAGGAGTTCATGGGTGGGGTAGGGTGACCAGATTTCAAGAAACTAAATGTGGGACAAGGAGTGTTCTTGAGTGGGACATTGCAGGGCACGTTACTAATTCTGAGTGGCCTTCAGCAGGTGAAGGACATTTTATTGAAATACAACCTTCACTCATTAAGAAAATATCATAAGCATAAATGAAGACCTAAGTTAATTGTTTCTTCTCTGGTTTACCCCATTTTTACCCTACTAACCACTAGAAATATTGTTAATTCAGCGGTTGTTTTGTCTAGCTCTCATTTGGATTTCAGTGGGGAGGCATCCATCAACATCTTTCGGAGCTACAGGTTTCTTGTGAGTTTTATAACTGACACAAAAACCCCCAGAGAATCCCCTCCCACGCAGTTTCACCATATTATTCCACCTTTTATTTCTGGTAGTTTTCCTCGGACCTTGTGGCTCAGTGAAAACTTTATTCACATTTTTGTAAATTCTTGTGACATCATTGCAGCACATGTAGCATAGAAGGCGGTGGAGAAAAACTGTATGTAATAGTGCATCATAGAAATGAGATTTCATAAGCATTTTACACAGGGAGGGCAGTCAAATCAGTAATATGCAAAGTGGCTGAGACCTCACGGTTCAAAGTACCAAAAGCTGCAATTTGCATTAAAAAATCACAGGCCCTTTTCATAACTCAGTCAAGATTCCATGTTACTGTACTTGCGTTTTTGGAAGATTTTTTTTTTTCCATCGGCAATAACAGACAATAGCAAATCTGCTAAAAAAACAAAAAAGGTAAAAGACACCTCCTTTAATGCTTTTAACTCAATTTTTAAAAAATGCTTTAGTCTTAAAGTGAAGTTATTCTGCCTTTTTTAATTTTCTCTCATATTTACACTGTTGCAATCTTGGATATTCATCTTAAATGTCACCAAATTTTCCACTAATGAAATTAATAATCCCTATGAGCCAAAAGCTCAGGTTTCTGACTGCTCGAAATGCTTGGTTTGACACAGTTTTTTTTCCACTCGTGGCTCTGTGTGACATCAGTGAGATTTGAGGGACGGCCAGTGAGATGAAAGTTGGCTTAAAAACTGAGGGTTAAAAGGGGAGGAGCTAAAACTGTTTGTTTCAAACACACCTGAGGGGCTGCACTAAGTCCCGATAGAAGATTAACCAAAAAAATTATGAATATATTGTTTTGAAAGTTGAATCAAGCAAAGTCACTGCAGCTGAATCCAAGCATAAAAATATGGAACTGGAAATGAGTATAAAGTCATCCAGTCACAGCGCCCTGCAAGTCCATTAGTTCCCTTCAAACAGCACTTGTTAATACATATTTCTACTTTCTTTCACTGATTAACTTATTAAGAAATATAAAAGTACATATAGACTTAAAAATATTTCTCACTCTGTCAGACTTTTAAAAAACCCTTCCTTTAAAACATTCAGCTGTTTAATAACTTCAAACACTGAGGACGACTTTTTATGAACATACAGTACATCTTATCCCAGTGTATTAGCTGAACCCTCACCGTGCACATTCTCCTTTTGTCCTCCACTTCCTCTTCAATCTCTCCTTTTCTCTGTGAGTCCTCTGCACCCCGCCTCTTTGTCCCATCTCAAGGCCATGGCCAGTCATGGGCTCGGGCCCATGCTCCTAGCAGCTACTGACCCTTTGTGCCACCTTTATCACAGACTTCTTCACCGTGGGCTACTTAACCACAGCGCTAACTGCAGGTCCTGCGGGTCTCTGTGATTGTGCTCTGCATTGAGCAGAGAGATGAGGATTAACACCGACACTCGATAAAGGGGTCAGAGGTGTGCAGTGATTATTTGTGTGTGTGTGTGTATTACGGGAACGAGGGAGAGAAAGAGGGAGACGGTGAGAGAGGGAGTGTGTGCAAGGCAAAGCCTGTGTGTGTGTGTGTGCGGCTCTCACAGGATAGAGGATGAAGCAGGTGGAAGGGGGCTGGGGACATGGCTGCAAGGTTGAGGTGAAATAGATGGATAAGGTTAGCTGAGTTATCAGACAGGAGCATCACAATCAAGCTGTCAGCTCAATGCCTCCCTCTCTCTGCTCTCTCCCTCTTTTTGATAAACAGAGGAATAGGATTACAATTTGGACTGGTCCCGGGGCAGCGAGAAAGCCTGCCCTGCCTTTCAGCTGCATTCTCTGCTCTATGAAAGGAGCACAAGAAAGGCACAAATCTGCCAGGCAGGGCTTTCTGGGTGGGGAGGCCTAGTGGAAAAAGGAAGAAGGGCATTTTGCCAAAGAACAAGGTGTTGAGGTTAGTTCAAAATAGAAAAAAAAATTCTAAATCCCAAGTATTTATTTAAAAGTCTTGTTCATTGAAATTACACTATCAGTTCTCACTCAGCTACAGTGAAATGTAGCCATGCATCCACACTGAGTTTGTGATGCTCGCACAATTTAAAACTTGCTTGAATAACATGGAAATTTCACTTACTTATTATTACCTGTGTGCCAACTAGCAGGTGAGCTTTAAACATCATATATCTAATTTTAAATTAAATCAAATTATGTCCAAAAATGGTGATTAGACAATGTATTCTTCATAAATAATATAAGGTTTAATTATGTAATGGGACTGAGTTTGTGTCACTTTGTGCACATTTTGCAATCATTTTATTAATATGTACACATCATCACCAATGTATTTACATGACTGTAGAATGTATGTACTAATAAACTAAATGACAATGAGTGTTATTTTTGCTTCTTTAATGTGCTTCTTAAAAACAGAACATGAACTGTTTGGAGATGCATGATTTTCACAGTATAGTGAAAATCCTTTTACAGCAGTAAAAGCAAGAATTTTACTGTTATATCCTACCATGTTATAAAATATTTTGTGGAATAAATATCTATTTAATTGCTTAATTGCTGCCCTGTTTTTAAAATTTTAATTTAACCTTGCTTTGAGTAAGTCTTGAATATTTGACAGCAGCTCAATTGGCATCTGCTACACAACAATACACATAAATGTAAATGAAAGAGTGAAATAATGGAACGTCCACAATCAGAAACTTAAATGCTGAAGGAACATAAAACATCAAAATATTTAACCGCCTCTGTCATCGCGTATCCAATAAGCATACGCTCGCATGTGACTTGCCTCCAAGTCATTTAAAATTACCTTGAATTTATTTAGTGAGACCAACTCACTGAGATTCAGTTGATGTTCACAGCTGATTCCAAGCAGAGGGAGCAGCATATCTATACTGCATTCCCACCTTTTACGGCAGGTGTCAGGGACAGTCTTAGTAGCAAAGATGATAAAGTTCTATATTTTCTGATAGCTGTGGGTCTATAGAGTAGATGAGAGTAGATGAAGAATTCTTGTCAATAAAAATTTGCCAGTTGTTGAACCTACAGGATTTCTGCTGATTCTAGACAGAATCCAAGTATTTGTAAGTATTACAAAGCAAGCATGAGTTGAGTTATAAGTAGGATTCATTTATTTCGGTCATTATTAAAATTTATAAACTTGTGTGTGTGTACTGATCAGAGTCTGCTCATATAACTACATGCTCACCGAATGAATACCAAGTAAATAGATATGTTGTAAATATTTAACTGCCCCTTTCATGGTAACAACTTCAGAAACCATTCAACATAGTAAATGCAGTACAATATATTAATATTAATTGGATGACACTCTTCCTTTCTTTCCTAAAAGTAATAAACATTATTCCTATGATGACAACACAAAAGCTCACGTTGTGGTTGTTTTGTCTACTTTGTTCGGGACACAAAAGGCTCGCTGTTCCTCCGATCCCCTTGCTGACTGATCAGAGAGATTTTTTAAGCATTAACTCTGCAGAGAGTGGGGAAATAATGTTAGGACAGCGACCAGAGCAGCAGGGCAATTAAAACAAATTAATTATGGTTGGGGCGCGTGAGCAAGGCCCCGCTAAAGTGTGAACTCACAGAGGCATCGGCGCCACATATCAGAGTCCGCCAAGAAGAAGGGCTGCGGCATTTGCAATCTCATTATCTACAAGGGTGGAGAACCTCCGCTCTGTGACCCCGACGTAAAGAGACCCCGGGCCCTGACTGTAGTCGCGGTGAGAGCGGTCGTCTGCTGTTCTGGCTGGTGAATGCATGGCCGAGCAGGAATTAAATGCGTGCTCCTGCTCCCTCAGCCAGGTTTCTTCTCCAGAAAGATGGTCCATCGCAGTCACTGACCCGTTTTTCCTCCTCCTCATCTGCATGTACATGAATTCACTTTTCTGCTAAGAATTGCTCACTGAAATATCTATTATTCTTCTCTTGTTCCCTTGCCATTTTACTGGCTGAGGGTGTCCAGGGAGCTGGGTGACCTTCATGTTGTTTTGCTCAGTCCTGTCTGCGGTGCAGCAGTGAAATCACACCTTTTCTGTCTGTGAGAGTAAAATCTCTAAAAGTTGGAGGAGGATCAGTCTGTTTACTTGCAAATGATTTTTTTCTTCTTCCAGACATGGTATTTGTGTCACACCCACACTTTCTTCTTCTCAAACATAGACTCAAACAAAGGAATTTGCATTGTAGTGGTGGCTTTAGATCGTCATATTCACGTTCCTTTTGTCCCGTGGAAGTGAAAACTTGTTTGGCAGCTTTAACTCAGAACAGTGACAATTGATTTGTTCAAATAGGATCAAGAACAGCAGGAGAATCGTGAACATCTCATCATAAGCTCAGGCAACAAGTGGAGTCATCCCCAAAACCTGAACGAGCAGAGGCACTGACACAGATCCGTGTGCTATTCTTTTGTAAAAACCAAATCCCTCTTTTCCTCCTTTCTCAGCCATAATATGGCTTCCAAGCAAGGTCCAGCCAGAAATCTTGCGGCATGGCCGTGAAATAAAGGAAGTGCTGCCATGCCTGACTATGCCAATGAATAATGCCAAAGCAAATTGCTTAGGGAGAGTTTGGTCCAATTGGATGCCATCCCTTGGTATGTAATTCCCATGGCACGTCGTTGGCAATGGCATTGCACGCCTCAATCAGGTGTGGGGGCCTGGAGGGGGCCCTGCTCATTTGCATGTCCAAGTATGAGGGGAATTCCTCTTAGGAATGAGCCAGGCTTTGATGTGGGCATTCCCACTTGGATTACTGGACTAAAATAGGCAGTAATAGATCAGTGAAGTCATTCATCACCAGTGTGTGGTGTGCCCAGTCCTCCTTCACCTCCTAAACCACACTCGGCTTCAAAGAGAGCCGTCAATTGAGCTGCTTTTGCCAGGACACCTCCAGGAGAAGACACTGATGTAAATGAGAAATAATGAATTCAATTTCAGATCAGTCTCTTGATCGATCACTGTTGAAAAGTCACTTCCACATGATGTCAAACTGATGCCTACTTGCTTCTAGAATGGTAAGATTTATTTTCATATTTGCGTCTCTGTTAATGTTTCACAACAAAAATACACAAATAAAATAGCCTTTTGCATTGCTTCAGAAGATACATGAGTCATTGCCAGCTTAACAAAGTGAGACAACCCTATGCACTAATTTGTGGGTTGTGGTGGAATTTGTAAAATTTACTCTGAAAACGAAATGTATGTAAGTTCAATGAAATGTGCTTATTTTGACTCCGTGTACTTCTAGTTTTGATCCCAAGCCCAAGTGGCATCAAGAAGGGATTTTGGCAAAATCTTTGCCAAATCAAGGCCGAGATGGTTTGGACTTGTGCAGAGGAGGAATAATAGATGTATTGGACAAAGGACGTTGAAGATGGAGCTGGCAGGAAGAAAAGAGCAAGACCACAGAGAAGGTTCATAGAGGAGGACATGCAGAGGGGTGGTGTGACAGAAGAGGATGCGGGAATAAGGTTTCACTCTGGTGAAACAGCTGAAAGAAAGAGAATTTGCAATTTCTATGTTTAGTGGTCAATAACAAACACCATTTGCACATGTTTATGATGGGTGCTAGATAAATATAACCAGCCTGTAATACTGGGAGCAGCTGAGTGGGGAGCTGTAACACTGGACAGGAAGGTCTGTCAGCAGTTGTTTAAACGGTAAAGATTAGAAAAGCGTGTGCTTGGAGCGTAGCTTGTAAAAATTGGATGTAGCCTCAAGGTTATAAAACTGCATTATATCTAGTGGCCAGCAGGGGGAGACTCTTTTTGTTGTAAAAACAGGCGAAATTTGTGCTTTAGGTATGTTCTAAAACCTGGAAATGAATTAGCATTTTTGAACTTTGAGTCTCCCATGTGGAAGTTAGTGGCTTTTGTTGGAAAAAAGTTTTTGATTAGTTGCCTGAAATCTGAAATATGGTTTGTGGTTTGTGCAATACATACGTATACACATTTATTAGCAGTGTTTTTACCATCTGTTACCATTTGCTAACAGGTCTACAGAAGTATACAGTTCATGTCTTACTTTTATATGGAGTCAGGATGTGTATGTATGATATGTAAATATCAAACTTTTATTTCACACAGAGCTTCTGCTTTTTTTTTATTTGAATCCAAAATCCTGTAGAAAAATCCTGTTGGCATTTTGTCAAGGGAATGTTACCTTATGAGTTGGCCTAAAAAAATGTCATACCTGTGTAACTCTGCATCAGTGTATGTGAAAATGAGCATACTGCTCACCTCATTAATGGCCTCAGTAAACACTTTCTTGATGAGAATATTACATCTTATTTCATGACGCTCATATGGCTGAAGGACCAACGAGCTAATGCCTTGACGAGGTGTCTGTAACCACTAAATGCTCCATTATGTTTACCAGCTAGTTGCCCACTGTGTCACTGTGTCTGTGAGCTGTTTGGTGCATGTAGTGTTCAGGTGTACAGTGTGTTTATTAGTGTTTTATATTTACAGTATATAAATGCCCCACTCGCCCTGCAGGTGGTCATTTGTCCTTCAAGCTCAGGTCCTCAGCCAGAGGACTAGCTGTTCCTAGCACTGCGCTCTTCTCAAAAGAGATCTCGGATGTCGTTCCTCGAATCTGCAGGAGCCACTCTCCCAGTTTGGGGGCCACAGCACCAAGTGTTCCAGTTACCACGTGGACCACTGTTGCCTTCACCTTCCACATCTTCTCTGCCTCTTCTCTCAGCCCTTGGTATTTCCCGAGGTTCTCGCGTTGCTTCTTCCTGATGTTGCCTTCACTTTGGATTGCAACATCTATCACTACGGCCTTCTTCCGCTGCTTGTCCACCACTACGTTGTCCAGTTTGTTAGCCATCACCAGTTTATCCATTTGTATCTGGAAGTCCCACAGGATCTTAGCTTGGTCATTCTCAACCACCTTCGGAGGTGTGTCCCATTTTGACCTTGTGTATAAAAAAATTCATATATGTAGTGCCGCTTTAATCAAAATGCTTATGAATCACCAATGGAACATCCTGTTGAGTCACTAATTGAATTATCAAGTAGTATTACAGCGACATTTTTCAGTGAGAAACCTCTCTTTGCGTTGAGAATGGTGGCGTGTGCACCGTGCAGAATATGTATGCAGGGTCATGAGTGCTGACAGGCGTTTGTTGAACAATGCTCACTCATCCACGGCAGCCTGAATGCTCTCAGTGGAGCTGTTCTCCACGCGATGCTCAGGACACGGAAGGGACAAGCACTCAAGGATGTGATATTTCACTCACTGTTGTTTCAGTGAATTAGGTGACTGACGCTCGAGGGCCTCCTTGCTGCTCGTGCATTTGATAAGCTAACATATGCATTAGGATGTTCCACTCACTGTCATAGCGGCGCAGTTAGCCTGGCATGGATGGTTGGGAGATTTTTTTTGTTCATTTAATCTTCATTTCTATTTTTGAATTTCTCTGTTACTATGCCTTCCATCATCTGAAGAGTGTATGAAAACTAATTATTTGCTCACCTTGACTGTAATATATTGGAATAACCCTGATGGTGTGATCTTTGACTGAATTTCTGTGGACATAAACCTGTCTGCTTTCCATACAGTAACAGCGACCAAAAGAGTTTTTTTTTTATTGCGGCTGTGTATCTTACCACAACAGGTAAACCGAGAGAGGACAGTTGGAGAAGAATGAAGGAGAGGGAGAGACATGGGAATAAAAAGATAAACAGTTTGACCTTCTGTTTCTGCCAATTTCCAGTGGTCGCCCCCTCCTTAGCCTTCTCTTTCCCTCTTTCGCCCTCAGCCCTGTGTCGGACGAATCCTTTTTGGAGGGATAAATAGCACTGCTGCGCTTTGATAGCCCCAGTCCCAAACAGCAGCTACCGATAAATAAAAGGAACTTTCTCCATTTATCTCTGTGAGAAAGAAGTTCCTATTAGGGTCCCCATAGCCACGGGGCCTTTCCCTCCTTCACTGCACAGCTTTGTAGATTGCCTGCTTGGTTTAAGGTGCTATTGAGTGCTCACCAGGACAATTACATGCCAGGACCCCCCTCCGGAAATGTCCCTCCCCTCCACTTCCCTCACCCGTCCTGCACCTCTGTGCCAGTGTTGCAGGAGATGCTATCTGCGATAGCGTTGGATGGGAATGGTGTGCGCAGCGCGTCGTGTAATTGCGTGTGCGTGTGTATGTGTGTGAGTTCCCTGCTGGAAGAGGGGACAGAGGGGGGGGAGAGTGATAATGGCCCCTCTGAATGGTATGGAATAAAGTATCATTGCTTAGTGCCTGGAGTCAGACAGTGATGCTAATGCAAATGGTTTTCACCCCCACCTTTCTGTCTGGTATAATGATAGCCCCACAAACAGTATGTATGAAGAAACAGAGCGAAGGAGGTACATAAATAAAAATAGCGCGCACCTCAGTGAAAATGACTTTTTGTTGCCTTCAGGGAACTTAAGACACACCTTTACACTTTCCCTCTGGGCCTCCTCTATTTCCTACTTCTCTTGATATTTTTTTTTTTTTATCATTTGATAACATATAAAGTAGAGATTTCTGCAAGGAGCAATATAGCAGGGGGAAAAAAAGAGAATCGTACTGGGTTTTAGAAAGACTTGGCCCTAGACCGGGCATGTCAATCTCATTTCCAACAGCCTCACAAAATCAAGGTGTTTTCAACACATAAATTAGATGTGTGTATTGGTTATAGGGTGCAGAAGTCCAAGGCTTCACCTTGAGAAGATACTGATATTTTCCAGCATATTGTTAAATCATAAACAGTCAACTGGATGACACTGGTGTGCTTTTGAAGCGGCGCATCTCGCCAGATGAATGTCTGCTGAAGAAAAAGCGAAGCGTCTAAAGCCATTGTTTGTCTTTCAGCCAGAGTCTCGGAGGAAAGTATCGTCACAACTGGAAGTGTGGGCAGTTTGAGCCGGAGCGTATGCAGAAAGTGAGGAAGACAGAGTGGGAAAGCGACGCCATAAATCTCTGACCACAGAGGGGAGAGCAGGAAGGCTGATCCAGGATCGAGCCAAGGATCTTAGATTCTAGAGTACCACAAAAGGCGTCTGTCGGAGCAAGGACAGCCTCGGCGCTCATCTCTGCAGATGCATCGTTGGGATGCGGGGAGTGCTGGCGTGTCGACTGTATCAGCTTCCTGCCCTGCAGCACCACCAGAGGAGGGGTTCACGGACGTGGGGGGGAGGAGGGGGGGCCGCCGCCGCCGCCGAGAGGTTTCTGAAGACAGGCAGCCTGCAAACTGATAGAGAGGGCAGCGCTAATCAAGGAGCCTGCAGGCCCTTGTGCTCATGCTCGGGCCTGTTTCTATATCCCCACTCTGTCTACTGCGTTTACTCAGTTTTGCTCTCGGAGCCTAAGCTCCTTTTATTTCATGGTGTCAGTTTTCAAAGGCTCGTCTTTTGTTTTGTGAAAAGCTGAGCAACTTAGCCATCCATTTGTGGAGTGGCTTTATTGTTGAATTGCCGAAATTGCCTCTTGTATAGAAACACTGACTAAATCTTGAGTGAAACAAAGCCCATAATGATACAATTCATTATTAAAAGTGACTCTGTACTCATCTGTGTTTATTACAGGCACAATATAAATTCTCAGTTTTACTCAGGCTGAAGGATAAAATGCCCACCTCGCTATTTCTGTTAAAGGCCAAAATAGTAACTCCGCTTCTTCTGACAGCTGGGGCAGCCATATATAAATACTATAAATGGTCACCCCCTTTACACAATGCCTTTGTAATATATCATTTGGCTTCACAGTGCCCTAATATCTGGGTAAAGTTTCATAAGGGTGCCTTTTGGCGGCCTGAGCTAAGTGGTCTTAGCTGCCTGTGATAGGCCTGTGTGCTGAGCAGGTTCTGGAGATAGCAGCTCTCTGGTGGCATGGCTTCTCTCACAGGTCCCTCCCTGGCAGAAAGCAAAAGAAAGGGAATAAAGAGGGGCTGGGAGAGAAAGGAAGGAGGCAGGAGGGAATTGACACAGAGCTTGGCGAGGAGCCAGAGCCGGCCTCCTCGCGTCTAATGTACGAACGGGGATTTATTTAAACAGTGAGAAGAGAGGACAGCTTCACAGTGCCAGATTAATTCCGCTTTTTATTCAGAAAATAAAAGAGACTTTGAATTATTAAGAGATAGCGGGATTAGAGGCCTCTCTTTCCAACCCCAATCTACGCTCCTTTTAATTTCCACTTTATTAGAATTCTTTTTGAAGTATTTTAATGTGGACAAAAGGAGAAGAAGAGAGAGAAAGCAGAAAATATTAAATATCAGTTAAACTGCATTAAACATAAGCCCAAGCCTCCATATTTTTTTTCCACAGTCATATTGATCCTACTCTTTCGCTTCTCAATTATCAACTTTTATTGTAGGTTCAGCCAAGTGCAGAGGCCGATTTTGAAATGAAACGGCTTCTATCTTCTATTCATCCTCGGGGCTGTGGGGCTGCGGTGGGGTTTCTCGCTCCCTCACACTCTCTCTTCACTTCACTTCCTTAAACCCCACTCAAAATGTGTCAGTGAGGGCGATTGTGCAGCGCTTGAAGGAGGAGGAGGAGGTGGAAGAGGCTGCCGGTTCTCACGTCTTTCTCGGCTCGGGTCAGCACGGAGGGTCGGCGGGATCAACAGGGGACAACAGGCACAGGTCAGACTGCCCTGGTGAAGTGGACAGCAGCTGCCATCTTACTTTAAAAAAAAAAAAAAAATCAAACGCCATTTTTTTTTTGCCACCGTTTCCAGCAGTAATGATATATTTTTAGCCACCCTCTGTTTACTTAACATGCACTTCATGCTATATTTACTTCTTAGCTCTCCATCGAGGCAGCAGCTTGCCCTCACATTACCGGCGAGCCGAGCAGTACAGCATTGTGCCCTCTACAAATCTCAGCAGCCATAGGAATTTGATTGTGCCGGAGGATTCTCTCTGTCAGACAACCGGTCCATAATCTCTGGCAATTCTTTGTGCAGGAGGATTACCACTGAAAGTGTTACCACATATTTACAACTACTCCACTAACTCTCAACAGGCTCTCCTGCATCCAGCCCAGCCACAGCTAAGCCACGGTTAACATAGGAAATCAAGCTGAGATTTAGGACATCTCCTTCTAAATCTAAGTGTGTGAGCTCTATCTGTACAAATAATAAAACGCTGCTTCTTTTTCACTGTTGAGTTTAGCTCAGATTTAACCTCGAGGATTACCTGAGTTTAAAAAAAAATAAGAAAAGGGGGTGCAGGGGGTGGGTGGGTGTGTGTGTGGGGGGGCACATCTGTTTATGTGTAAAGCACTTGACATGGTCCTCCCCAGGGATAGATCAGTTGCCTGACAGTAAACACAGAGCCATTCATGTGAAAATGATTGCTCTGTAATTAACAATTCAGGTTTACACAAGGCTAAATTGGTAGAGAGGGTGCAGCCTTTTTTTTTGCATTTTCCTCTTGATATTAACACTAATTTCCTATATTAATAAATCATTACCAGGTTCACTGATAGATATGTATGTGTTTTTTTTCTGATGTTTACCACTTTTGTTTGCTCCATTAAAAAAAAAATGCGTAAAAGCGAGGGTCGAGGGGCCGCTCCAGCGGTCCTCCTTTTTTAGCATCTGTGTCTTATCGCTCCATCAGAGCCCAAGTGTTTCATTCAGAGTCCAACTAGATAGGCCTTGTGTCTGGCTGTTGTTATTGAAATAAAGTGGGCCTGTGCTGCCACCCTGGCCTGCCCCCCTCTTGCCCCTGTCTATTCCGAACAAGTGTATCTTCAGAAACACGCCAGCTTGTTATGGTAATGACCTGCGTGCCCCCCCCTTCATTCTCTGTGTGCTGTGGGGGTGAGGCTTTGGTTTTTTTTTTTTTTGGGAGGTTTAGAGGGGACAACCCAACAGGATATTCTAGACCAGGGCTTGTAATGACAAAGCAAGGCTTGAGACATAATAATAAAAAGAAAACGCCCCACTGTACATTATATCTCACTACATTTTTGGAGATGTTAAAAGGGTGGTAATTAATATGTAGTTTGTTCCTGTGTTTAGACATTGTAAGAACTGTACGGCATAAATACTGATATCTTTTTATTGTTGCAGCTCAACACACAGAGACACACACGCGCACACACAGGCACAAACCAAACTATTATGTCAGCTAGACTCATGGCATATGTGAGATCTTATTTCCATCATTACAAAAATGCTGGGCACAAACTGACAAGCATAACCTAAGCACTAAATGGAAATCATCCAATATCTGATGCTAACAACAGCCAACAGTAGGGGGAAAAGTGTCGCTTCTCTGACAAGAGAAATCCCTGGCAAATAATCCGCTGGAATGTTGACTGGATGGGTTTAGGAGGAAGAACTACAACTGCAGTCGGGCAGGAAATATTCCTCACTCAGGCAGTCCTGCTGCACTGAGCGGCTATAATTAAAATAGCAATGAATTCAACCCCTGGACAGGAGCCTCTCTAAAAGCCAATTGTGTGGCTAGATAGTGCAAAAAGAATTGTGTGCAAAGAAAAATAAACAGAGAACAATGTCAAAACTGTGTGTTGAAAGAATGGCGATAAGGATCATCTATTTAAACAAACCTAATGCTTGACTGCTTGTTGTGAGCTACATTTCATACATAAAATATGTTCTGTCACTGATATTGGCTCTTATCTAAAGGGAGAGAGGCAGGCGAAATTTGCAGCCTGTGTGCAAGCAATGGGCTGTTTGTGGAGAGTGATAGAGGCCCAGAGCTGGAGATGCACGGCAGATAGCATCTGTCTGTCTGTCAGGCGTGCAGGCGGGCTGGAGCGGTGGGGAAACACAGGGAGACAGAGACAGAGGAGGGGGCAGGAAACACACAGCGCGGACCAGCAGACCAAAAGGCCCTGCCTCCTGAGGAAAGAGGTGACTCCCAACACACCGGGCTACCGCCACCCCCTCCTCCTCCCACATCATACAGACCCCGTCAAATGCCAGTTCACTTGTAGGACGTTCCCCAATGGACCATGACAACAAAGCGAGGAGAGTAAACAATACACAAGCTGCCAGTGCTGCGGTGGGCGGTGCATTGGATGTGTAACAGCAACAGGGACTGTGGGTCATGTTAAGTGAAGCCACAGAGGTTGAAGGGTAAATGCGAAACTGTAAGGTGCTCGTCTTTGGGCCCTTTGCTGTGATCCAATCAGAGCTTTACCTTTTATCACGCTGACCCTCCCTCATTATGTGAGTGACCTTGGTGTTAGCAGCGCGCTCGTGATGAATTAGCCTGGTGAACTGAGAATAGACCAACGCAGCAAAGTCAAGGCTGCAGCAGCCCAGGGGCAGATACCGTTGGCGTGTAGGACATTTCTTATTACAGACGCGTGGAGGTCAGGTGACTGCCGAGCCCCAGATGGAGCAGAAAATACAGCAGCAATCCTTCCTGTTTATTCCCCTATAGGAACTGATCACAAACCAAGGCAGAAATATGCACTATTGTTTGTATTGCATTCATCATATGTAGGTATGTGACAGAGCGAGGGTGCACACATGCATAAGCATGCACGTGCAAGTGTTTAAAAGCAATTTGCAGATCTTTCCCTACCTGGGCTGTGTAAACCAGGCCGGATATTTAAACAGGATTATCTGTTGGAATAAGGTCTGAGATGCAAGATGCTACCGTGCTGAAAAATTCCATTTGTCAGATCACTGGCTTTCATGAATACTTAAGAATGGAGGGGGGGAAAAAAATCTACTGCTGAGTATCCCAGACTAATTACACTTGTAGAACACAGTGAGGCATATGAACAAATTAATATATGCACTCAATTTAAAGAAAGAGAAGCGTTTTAAAGCCAAAAATCTCATAGATTTGGAGGATTGTAGCTGCTTGTGCTAACCGCAGAGGTGAATGAGGGCGCGCGAGGGATTACCAGGCGATGTCACGTTGCACATGAATGACCTGAAGATGAACACTGCTCCACTTCCTTCTACTTATTTGCACATAACTATTAACAGAAGTCAGCAGTTCACTGAGCCTGATGGCATATCACAGTATGATTTGTGAATAAGTGAAGTGAAAAAATGACGGGGTGCCTCTTTTGGCTGGTCCAGTTAATTTGAGGCTGCTGGGTAAAATTCTGCATTGTTTATCTGCCTGTCTGGACAAACTAATCAATACACACCTGTATAAATAAGTTTTCCCAGGATGACACAGTTTGTTCATGTTCAGCCCTGTTATTTATGTACTGTACAACTATGAAAACGCAAGGCTGCTCATAGAAGTCACTATAGCTGCTGCTCAAGACATCAGTATGCATTGATTAGACCTTGCTATGACATTCATGCATTATACACAACATGGCTGAGGACCTTAAACTTGAAGGGAAAAAAGCCCTTTAAGATTATTAAGATCAGATATGACAGTAATGCAAACAACTGCCTTAAAAATCAATGGCATACCTAAGCTCTGGTGAGTAATTATTTCTGTGATTAGTATTGATCAGCGGCTGTGTCAAGTTTCCATTTTATTGGTCGAACAGCGCTGAGACAACTGACAGTGCTGGAGATGTGAGTATGTGTCTCTGCAATTTAAATTCAGTCATAAAGTGTCTGCATGCATCAGTCCGCTCAGAAGAAGTTTGTTTTTTTCCTTCTGCACTCTTTTAGAGATGGTATTTATATTCTGATTTGTTTCAGCAAGTTGCAGAAACATGTCGGTGTTCACTGCTGCTTTTCCAAGAGAACAAAGTTCTACATTTTCATAAGATATGGATTGTAGGAAGGACGTTAAAGTAGATGGTGGGTGTACGAAGCACAACACTGTGATACTAGAAGTTGCATCCTGACAGTGAAGGCAGCATGCTGAAAAACGGCACCTTCAGTCCTCTGTGTTGGAACATGATGATGTATTGAAATAATTTAATTAGGTCTAAATGTTTGTTTTTTCATTGACTTTCCTGCACTTTTTCATTATATAGATAGAAGAACTGAGGCTCCTACAGGTCCCCCTTTTGCAGCTATAACAGCTTCCACTCTTCTGGGAAGGCTTTCTGTAAGATTTTGATGTGTCTTTGGGAATTTTTGCTTATTCATGCAAATGAGCATTTGTGAGGTGAGACACTGGCGTTGGATGAGAGGGCCTGGCTCACAATCTCCTCTCTAGTTCATCCCAGAGCTGTTGGATGGGGTTGAAGCTGGAGCTCTGCGTGGGCAGTCAAGTTCTTCCACACCAAAGTCATCCAACCATGTCTTTATGGCACTTGCTTTGTGCATTGGGCCACAGTCATGCTGAAGAAGAAAAGGCCCTTCCTCAAACTATTCCCACAAAGTCAGAAGCAGAAAATTGTCCAAAATGTCTTGTAAACACAAACATTAAGTTTTCCCTTCAGTGGATCTGAGGGGCCCAGGCCAACCCCAGAAAAACAGCATTATACCACCTCCACCAAACTTTACAGTTGGTCCAGTGCAGCCAAGCAGATGAGGTTCTCCTGGCATTCTCCAAACCCAGATTCATCAATTCAACAGAGAAGTGTGATTGGGCATTCCACAAAACTCAGTGCCAGTGGTGGCAAGCTTCATACCACTCCATCTGACACTTAACATTGTGCTTGGCGATGCAAGGCTTTGTGCAGCTGCTCAGCCATGGAAACCCATGCCATGAAGCTCCCAGCTCACAGTTTTTGTGCTGATGCCAGAAAAGACCCGCAGAGCATTGTCAACTTTTATGCACTACCCACCTCAGCACTTGGCAACTCCGCTCTGTACCTTTATGCTGCCTGCCACTTGGTGGCCGAGTTGCTGTGGTACCTAAATGCTGCCACTTTGTAATAAAACTGCTTACAGTTGATGGTGGAATAACCAGGAGTGAAGAAATTGCAAAGGTGGTAGCATCCTATTATCATACCACACTGGAATTTAGTGAGCTCTGTAAATGACCCATTCTTTCACTAATGTTTGTAATAGCAGACTGCAAGGCTAGGCATTTTATTTTATATTCATGCAGTTGGACTGATTGAAACACCTGAATTCAGTGATTAAGAAGTATGGTTCAATACTTTTGTTCATCCAAAATGTATTCATGCAGATGGTCCTGTGTTGGTGTTCATTTGTGCAGCTCTTTGGCTATGCAGAAAAAGGGAATTTTGGAAATTCATCGAACATAGAGGCCACTGAGACGCACTTGCATGAAGTCCTAAAGCAAGCCAGGATCACATAGCCTGGCAGCAGTGACGCTGCTGCTTGGCTGAAAATTTAGCTTGAACAGGAAAGGAAGCCACACCAGAATTCACCAGAGAGGAAGACGTGTAGGGGGGAAAAGGATCAAAGACCAAAAAGCATACACGATAAACTTAAACAATGACTGCAATAGACTTGATTTTACTTCACTTTAAAAAAGTTCTTTGTACATTATGACGTCTGCCTACTTTGTGGAACGGGCTAAGCCAAAGAACCGACAACAACAGTTTCACATATTTTTGATGCTGCCCTCAAGTGACAGTACACAGTTACAACAGGCTTATATGGCTAGCTCTTTGAACCTACAGACTACCAGTACACTACCATGTTTGAACCTTCAGTGAGAGACTTCCCAAAAAATCTGCAAGTGCCAAGGGGTGTCCAGATCCAGAACATTTCTAGGGGGCCAAGTAGACTTTTTTCATTGAATCTGACTTTGCATCCAAAGATTACCTATTAATCAGAGTAAGATGGATGTTTTGTTGTTAATAAATGAAAGAATATGCCTGTTGTTGTTCTTACATAGAAAACAAAACATTCTGAATAAATCCCTTTTTATATATGGCATATTTGCCACTGCTGGCTTTATTAAGCGGTTAAAGAGATGGCTTTGACCAGCCAAAACCATTACAGAAAGAACCATAATTTGGCATCCAGCATGAAAAGCTAGACAGTTGCATGTAGACCTTATGTTTTTGTTAAGCTGTCTGGTTATCTTGTCCATGCACGAAGGGACAGCAGCTCTCTGATCTTTGTGTCAGACCAATTTCCTGCTATCTTTGAAAAATATTTTTTCTTGTGTTGCTTTACCAAAAAAAAAAAAAAAAATACAAAAATAATTTTTTTCAA
>VUQH01088582.1:2198-15210 GCA_015106775.1 Etroplus canarensis | reverse complement strand
GAAAATTTTAAAAAAAATTTTTTTTTTTGTTTTTTTTCCAAAAAAAAAAAAAAAAAATCCAAAATGATTTTTCATTGCAGCAAAGACTTTAGAATAATATCTATGATTAGGTTGCAGGTTTTTAAGCCCCCTAGACTTCCAGGCTGTCGTAACGAACACAATGATTAAAAAGAGACCATGTCAGTAAATTGCATTACGTGCACATCTGTCAGCGTGACCTCATTTATTCTTTATTCTCGTGCAATTAAAAAAAAGTTGAAGTGATTCAAAACTACAGAGATGCCCCGACTGATCTAAATGTCTGGCTTTCACCTGAATGGCCAGTTACTGGCTGGTTAGCCTCTGATATATCACACTCTGCAGATTTGCTACAGCCTGATGGTCACCTCTCCAGAAATATCGCTGTATTTTGTCACAATTCAAGCTGAAATGTGTGTTCTGCTTTTTAGCCATGTCCAGTGCAAACACATAAACATAAAAGTAGCATACTGTACAAGTTACACAGAAATATTTCATACAATAGAAATGTTGCATATTTATAAATTCGGTCATTAGAGTGGGACAAAGGTTGTGTTTCATTTCCCTACAGTATGATGAACACTATTAAAAATATATTTGCATTGTTGGGGAGCAGCGGCTGTGGCTCAGGAGGTACAGTGGGTCGTCTTCCAACAGGAAGGTCGATGGTTCGATCCCTGGCGTTTCCAGTCTAGGTATGACACTGAACCCCAAATTGCTCCCATCATCATGCATCCATTGGCAAATAAAGGCATAGAATGAAGTGCTGTGTGAATGAAGCTTGTAGTAAAAAGTGCTTTGAGTGCTCAGTTAGAGCAGAAAAGTGCTATGTGAGCACCAGACCATCTACCATTTATTAAATGAAAAAATATACTCAGTGGCCTCTTCTTAAACATCAAAAGTAGTCCAGCACAGAAGTTTAGCTATTAATTGTTCTTTTCCAAAGATGCTAAGTTTTTGGAATTGTGGGTGTATGCAGCTGTGTGTTGCAGTGCTATGTTTGACTACATTATACACAGGCCACAGCTTTTAATCATTAAATACAGGTGTTTCATTCAGTCCCATTGTCACAGGTGTATAAAAATCAAGCAGCTAGCCATGCAGTTTGCCTTTACAAACATTTATGAATCAACGGGTCATTTCAAAGATCTCACTGAATTCCAGCGTGATACTGTGTGATAGCAGGCCCTTTGCTGTTCCCGCATGACTGTGGCCCAGGATGAGTTTTGTGTGGAAGAACTTGACTAGTCCCCACACCTCAACACCTTTGGGGTGAGCTAGAATACAGGCTTTCTCACCCAACGTCAGTGTCTGATCTCATAATGCTCTTCTGGATGAATGGGCAAAAATTCCCAAAGACACACTCCAAAATCTTATAGCAAGCCTTCCCAGAAGAGTGGAAGCTGTTCTAGCTGTAAAGGGGGACCAACTCCAGATCAATGCCTGTGGATTAAGAATAATCTCCTTCATTCATCTGCTCCCATTAGGGGTCGTCACAGCGAATCATCTGCCTCAATCCTGTACCTGCATCCTCTTCCCTCGCACCAACCCTCTGCATGTCCTCCTTCACTACACCCATCAACCTTCTCTGTGGTCTTCCACTTCTCCTCCTGCCTGGCAGCTCCATCTTCAACATCCTTTGTCCAGTATATCTACTGTCCCTCCTCTGTACATGTCCAAACCATCTCAGCCTTGCTCCTCTGACTTTATCTCCAGCCAGCTCTCTCCCTTTGCCAGTAATAGTCCCTACATTTAAAGTCCCTGCTCTCACCTCCACACTCCTGCCTTCCTTCCTTCTCTCTCCCTACCTCCTAACATGCCTTCCCTCTCTTCCTCTTATGTCCTCAGCCAACAGTAGCATAGTTCCCACTGGCACCCTGTTGACTAACAGCCCCGGAGCCCCGGGCCTTGACTGATCCACTATGGAAATTATATTAAGAAATAACATATTATGAATCGATTCTATGCCAGATACCTTTCCCGACACAACCCTCTCTGTTTACCTGGAATCATAATCAGAATCAAAATGCTTTATTAATCTCAGGGGGGAATTGCCTATGGACTTGGTACTCGCACTAAAAGTACACTGACTGGAAGAACGGGATCTCATAAAACCTCCTGCAGGTGTAATTTGTAGACGACCCAATACTTCTGGCCATATAGTGCATTGGTTCGGAAAGTTTTTTTTGGCATGTCTCACTTCAGAAGTCGAGAAAAAGGTCATGCCCCCACACCCCACAATTTTACTAACAATTGAAAAGGGCCCAGGTGAAATTTTACTGTAAAAAGGTGCATATTATCTCTGCAATAACACCAGCAAACTCTTTCTTTTTTCCTTGTCCTATAAAAATCATATCTGTTCTCCTTAATTTTAATTCATATTTTTCACCTGGTTGTCTGCCCTGCCAGTGGAGCCTGCCCCACAGCTTGAGACCCACTGATGTAGTGTGTCTGTGGGGGCAGAATATTAGAAACATATTTCAGTTTAACACTGCTCATTACAACACTACTGCTAACTACGAAATGAGCATACGGATACATTTTTACCTCTCTTATAGAGGCATTAGAATTTCTGACATACCTTTTCATAAGTTATATCTCTTATACTATGTGGAGCAGTAAACCCTGCACATATCTTTTTAAATATGCATGCATCAGTACCATTAGGAATACCTGGGAAGTGTTCTTTGAGTTCAGGATTAGACATGTACAGTCTGAATTTTTAGAATATCTTATCCTTTTGGACCCTAATCTTGTACTTGATAATAACACAAACACATCGTTTTTGTATTGGACAAACAAATTAACACCAAATTGTTATTTTCCACTTGAAGCATATTTAGACTTGAAATGTGCATTTTTCTCCATCACTTTCCTGTGGTTATGCTAAAGGGAGAAGAGGCTAAGATCAGTAAGACAAGTGAGTGATCTATAGTTTTCCTGAGACAGATTGTGTGGAAGGTTGCAGAGATTAGTCACATCTGGGGCTTTTAAGAATGCTGCAAATTGTGGCCTTTCTTTAACGCTGCCGATAAGGCATTAAATGAAGGGAGCTGCCTTATCAGCTCGCTGCTACCCATAAATCACAATTGCCTGCTCCCCTTCTGTACCCCTGGTGGTTTCTATCTGCATCCTGGGGCTGGCAAGATCCCACCAGCACCGCCACTACCACCACCACATCACACAATAATCACACCATTTGCCTCCTAATTCACCCTCCACAGACGGTGCATTAGAAGCATTCTTCCATTATGTTTCCCACTCATCTGTTCTCACTCAGTCTCTCTTTCTGTCTGTTCTTCTCTGCCTCTCGCTGTCTGTCTTGCCTTGTGTGTATTCACAAGTCTTCAAACGGTGGAATCATTCTTCCTGCGAGTGCTATCAGACTTTAATCCACAGAAAAACACTGACACTTCACTACCAATTCAAATGAATAGGATGTGGAAACAGTCTTTAATGGGATATTGTTCTCCCTTTGTCTCATTCAAACCAAAAGGAAAATAGAGTGGATACCATAAGCTTTAATGAGCTTGTGTAACTGACTCACATTTAATTATTTCTTTCTTTCCTTCTCAATAATAATATGGCACTGACAGTGATTTTTGTTGTGCTTGTCTGACAGTTTAAATTGCCTGAGCCCAGGGGTGACTGGAGCAGAAATATTAACAATCAAACTCAAGACGAATTAAAACCCAATAAACTGTGTTTAAATATGGGAGCTAAATCACCAAGAAGCATGACACTGTTTTATTTAACAAATTAAAAATAATATCATACAGCAATATCGTGTTACTCTCACACATGCACTTTAAGAAGACATGTTTATATGTAACTTGGATGCCATTTTCCTTTTTTAGCTATTTTGCAGTTTTAAATATTTTAGAAAGAAAAGAGATTTTAGATCTTTTTTTAAGTTTTTTTAATTCTTTTAACTCTGAGAGTGTGATGATTATTTTTTGTGGGGGGTACAGCACAACAAACTTTGTTGTACTCCTTTTTGTGCAATGACAATAAAGGTTTGTAAGTTGTACATTCAGCATTGTGAGACTGGGCAACATTTGGCATCATGCATCATGCAGTGTCTCAACATTTACATACATAAAGAAATAATAAAAAATTACAGATATCTCTTTGAAATTCTAAAGAAAGTTTCCCAGACTGATCTGGATCTTGGTATCATTCTGGATCCTCGGATTCAGATTACACACAGCTGAGGTGTGCACACATATGAAGCTATGGGAGCTCATAGGTCAAGGGTAGAGACTAGTAAGCAATACGAACTTGTTGCTGAGACAATGTAGATTCAGCAGAGTTACAGCAAATACAACAAAACAGCATTTGATCCAGGTTAAGTTCCACCATTGCCAGATTTGTATTTTTCTTGAATAATTTTTGGACTAATAATGAAATTACACTGATTCAACGTTCTAAGGATTGTTTTCCTAGTCAGTGAATTCAAATATATCAAAAATGAAGACAGAAATATTTTGCTTTAGGCGGGGGAACGCAGTCTTAAACATCTTGTGGTAATATACTGAAGTTTGAAAGTACCAGCTGCCATATACTAGAACTCCCTCAGTTTGTTTCCTTAGACTTCAGGATTCAGCATCCAGACTGTACCAATAAAAATAGCTATTTTTTTAAGTGTACCTTCAGCCGTTGCCCTGTATTCTCCTCAAGGGGTCGCCACAGCGGATTACTCAACATTGGTAATTTGGCAGAGGTTTTACGCTTAATGCCCTTCCTGATGCAACCTTTCATGATGAGAAGGGTTTGTGTCCCCAGGTGGAATTGAACCAGAGATCTTTTCGCTTGTAATGTGTAAACTACTTTCATAAACATTAATTTTTTGTTGTTTGTGCCATTGAGGGATGTCTATAATTGTGTTGTTAAGCTTTGATATTTAGAAAATCTGGAATCTTCAAAATACCCTTCAATAAGTCTTTAACCCAGGATAGCATCTGGTTTACAGCTGATTGGGGTTTTTTTTTAGACTTAGTTGTTATTTTCATTTTGTAAAATTGGTCTCTCAGCTTTCTGCAACTCCAAAACCTAAACAGATTCAGCTAATGTACACAGCAGTCAAAAAAACCCCATCAAATCCGCATTAAATTCAACTTTTGAATCAAGTGCTCTGAATTTTATTCATCCAGGTCATATTTCTACAGAAAGAAACTCCAAAGCGGGTCTTCAGTAGTGATAAAATAATGGATTTTCACAAAAGCTGTAACATTTTTAAATTCATCCTAATTACTGGGAGAGCTTTTCATGGCTGTATGTGCGCTTATCACCCGGTACCTGTGTGGCAGGTGATAGAGGTGAGAGTGGAGGCAGCCTACGTGGCAGCAGCAGGGATGATGGAGCAGCTAAGCCTGAGGAGGCGTTAAAGGCGTGGGCCAGGCCTGTGCTGTGTTGCTGAAGCCCTAACTGGAGACAGATTAAGGACTGTGCATTTATCTTTGCTTGTAAATGAGTGACTGGCCAGTGTTGTTACTGCCAGGCCAGGGTATTGGAACAAGAGGCTTAAGATGTTATCAGAGAATGCTGTGCCTGCAGGCACTCTGAAGATTATAAGGCATGGAAAAAGACAGTGGGAAAAGTGTTGACAAACAACCAGGGGTTATTAAACATTAATTATATGCTAAGCTAACTCTCTCTGACCCATCAACACAAAGCTTATGAGACCTTAGGGGTTCAGCGTCCCTTTTATCAAGGTCAGAAGTCATCAGTTCAGTTTGATTGGCTCTGAGCTCTGTGTGTTAAACATACAATGAGTATCAAGGTCCTCCGCTTGTCTTCCTCTGTTTCCAATTGAGGAAAGTCAACAAATGATTTTACGATTTTGTTGATATGATCAAGATCTTGTCATAATATGCCATAACATGTAAGTAATCCAGAAATACTGGGCAGTTTGGTAACCTATCAGCCAGGTAAGGACAGTGGTTGGCTTTAAAGTGCATTTCCCAAACCTTAAAATATTATATTCTATAATTAAAAATAGCAGCCTCAGATTGTTGTGCAGTTTCTGTATTTCCTTATACAGTTTCAAAATTTTCCTTTAGGTTTGCTGTTATGTAAGCAATTTACTATGAATTTTTGCCTCCAAGTCTCCTGACCTGAACAATCATATAGGTCATTTGTCCCTAACCCTCTGATAGGGTCCATGGGAGCTTTTCTGAGTGATCTTCCCAGGCTGCAGGATATTAAACACAGATATTATTTCTCCTCTATTTAGTTGGGTTTAGGCATCAAAACAAGACAATGATGTTGGACGAGAAGACCTGGATCACAGTCTCTCTTCAAAAATGCTGGATAGGGTAACGGTCAGGACTTTGTTTGGACCAGTCAAGTTCTTCCACACCAAACTCACCCAACCATGCTTTCATGGACCTAGGCTTAGGCATAAAAACAAGCTGTTTAAAGGATTTAACCCTTTAGCGCCAAGCGTATCATATTTGATACATGATTTTTTGAGACTTCTGCATCATCAATGTCATTTTTTTTTCTGAAAAACCTGATGTATCCAGTCAGACACATAGAGTGCACTGATATGCACAGACAATCTCTATGAATACTGGATGTAGCAAAAATGATACAAATTAAAACTTATATATGCAGATTGATATTTATTTTATTTTATTTTTTTATTTGTCAAAAGATTCAATAAACACTCCAGTTTAAAAAATAGGCAATTATTTCCCTGTTCAGTTTTTACAGGGTTAAAGGGCAAAATCTGAGTTTAATGAAAGATCAGAACTTGGATGTAAATAGAGGAAGAAATGGCTGCCCCTCCATGAGCCTGGTTATGCTGGAGGTCTCTTCCTGTTTAAAGAAAGTTCTTCCTTCCTGCTTGCTTATAGGAGATTAATTTTAAGGACTGTATGCACTCCTGTGTAAACTAAGTACACCCCTACTTCTTCCATAGGAATTGAGAAGGAATTAATTACGTGTATTAGCATTAGCATTAGCATTAGCAGGTGCTGCTAATCAAATGCACTTAATTAACTGATCATTAATAAGTGTGACACCTCTGTAACAGCAGGAGTTTGGGCAATCAGCTGGTCTGGAGCACTCAGGTGGGTGTTAACAAAATGCCATAATCTTCCCAGGAGTGGGCTGCTCAAATTCTAATTCACCCTAATGACAGAAATTGCAGTGCTTTGAGAACTTGCAAAAACCCCAAAAACTACGTCTCAGACTCCTCAGGCATCAGTTACCATGTTAAATGTCGAAGTGCATGACAGTGCAGTTGGGAGGGATTGCTTACAACAATGTGAGAGACTCATAAAGTCATACAGAAAACTATTACTTCTATTCATTTCAGCTAAAGGTTATTCTCTTTAATCACTGGGTGTACATAGTGCCCTTATTAACCATAACATTTAAAATGTCCCAATAAAATAAGAGAATGTAGCTTCATAATCTTTTTAAACTCCTGTGTTCAGATAGGTCAGGTCAGTGCAGCAACTAAAAACTGAGAGACTCAACAAATAGCTGGAAGTCAAAGGATTTCCTCAGATGAAAACAGAAATGTTTCTGCTGGTTCACATCAGGCGGGAAGTTTGATGAGCCTCAGACGTAGATGTTTGTGAAATGAATCCATTTGTCCAGTCATCCATGTGTCCATCTGTCCATCCTTCCATCCACAGACAGGCAGCCATTCACACTCACATGCACACACACTTTTTGCTCTGAGTCTCCAACAGGCCTCATCAGTCAACCTCTAGTTGTTCTTTCTGGACTCTTTCAGTAACTTACAGACTGAACCAAGTGACATGTACTCGTGTGTTTATTAGGAGTGATATGAGGCTGACAGTAAGGGGAATGGGAAGCAGGAGAGCTGTGAATTAAAGCCATGTATCTGCTGAACCTTCAGCCTAAATATCAAAGTGACCTGAAAATTTCTACTATAATGTTTGCTGTTCCAAGCAGGACATTGAGTTACACCCTGGGGCACAAACTTTTTGGCTGGTTAACGCTGGTGAGGACTTGTTGGCTCTGGGAGGTCTGACACTCAGCATGTGATTTTCCTGATAGACACACACACACACACACACACACACACACACACACACACACACATAAATACTGTGTTTGGAGCAGCGTCTTCTGGATCCAGATCTGTACAGATACAGATACTCTGTTTATATATAAATATAAATATGAAGATAGAAATACAGTTAAGAAGATAAAATATATATAAAACCAAATATTCAGAGTCCAGTTTGTAGCATAGATGGTTCAAGGTTGAACAATACTATTTACAGTATGTATGCAGCATGGCAGTAGGAAAAAAGGCCAGTTATCAAGACAAAGAGCTATAAAGTGTAACAGTCACAGGTAGGAGTGCCTGTCATCATAAATCACAATTCCTTTATTATTACACAATTATTATTGCATTGTTATTTACACAGTTAAATTCAAATGAATGTAATATAGAAATTAGTGAATGAGAATGTGAATATGAGAGGGAATATGAATAAATTTAATATAGATATATATATAGGATAGATAGATCTATCTATCGACTGTACATGACACGCTGCATAATGCTTATTCCAAATGGAGGTGCATACTGTATTAAAATAATAATAGAAAACACTACATCTAAAGCACTTTCAGAAAATAAAGATATGGTTGTTGCTTCCAAGTCAAACCTAATTAAAATGCGTTTATCATGTATTTTTATGCATAAAAACCTCTCCTATCTTCTTCTTCTTTTGGCTGCTCCCGTATGACTTTAGAGGTATTTTCTGTTGTTTTTGGTTGTTTCTTTTTACAGGGCTGAAATACAGTACAGTAGGGCAACTGAAGCCTTCAAGAACACACTTCCAAATTCCACACACCAATTCCAAAAAAGTTAGAAGCTGCAATGCAATGATTTGCAAATCTCATCAACCAATATTTTATTCACAAAAGAACATAGAAAACACATTAAATGTTGAAAGTTACTATTTCATTATGATTTCATTTCTGAAATATGCAAGGCCATCAAATTGAACAAAGAGAAATTCAGTGGTCCAAAGAAATTCAAGATGAAAAAGGAGATTTAACTGACATGTTTTTATACATTTTGCAATTTTGAGTATAAAGCACTAGTATCACTGCGCTTAAAAACAACTCACAACTCCCTAAGTCTAAATATTTGGCATATCGTTTCAAATGCAATATAGACTGCCGGAGGTGTCTCATTAAATGATGTAAAAATGCTACACTTGGCACAGACCCAGAAACTAGGAGTCTTCTTGCTCGACTCCTCAAATTTAATCAGACCTGCGACTCTACTTTAATTTCAATGCCTGTGACTTGTGACTCACTTTGGGCTCGACAGCAGCTGTGACACCTTGACACCTGTTCTGACAATCTCTCTTTAGCTGGCAGATAAATAAAATACCCTTTTTTTCTCTTCAGTTTCACATCCCCTCCGAACCAAATCCACCAGCAGCCATTCAGAATATAGTGCAAGGGAAGATTACTTCCTGAAATCTCCTGTAGCCCTTCTAGACACCACCCAGCTGCAGAGACAGTTACAAATTGGTATTTGGAAGACATGCTTCTGAAGATAATTAGCTTTACTTTCAAGGATTACACTGTCGACAACAAAACAAGAACTGCAATTTGCAAGACCTGAGGGTGGCAGATTGCAGGCAGCAGTACTACAACTTCAAACTTTGTACCATTTAAGATTTCATAAAGAGAGGTTAGACTGAAGGGTTAGTTAGGAAAGCTTTGTAATGTAAAGTAACTCTTAAAGCTTTACTTGCAAAAGCCTATAACTGCATTCAGACTAAAATAATGCACAAACTACCCAGCTTTTTATGTGGCCAAAAATAGGGGAACAGAATGTTTTTAACTAAATTAAAGTCAGAAACACTTTATATTTGGTTGCCTTTCCCTTGCTCGCAATAACTGCATCAAGCTACAACCCATAGACTCCACCAGATTTCTTTTCTCTTCATTGGTTCTGCCTTTCCAGGCTTTTAGCACAGCATATTTTAACTGTCGATTTTACAGGGTTTCTCCCTTCAGTCTTCTCTTCAGAAGGTAAATGCCAGTCATGCATGCCAGTCCACAGCTTTCCACTCTTCCCCCTGATGAAGTCTGTTGCTGAGCTGGCAGTGTGTTTTGGATCATTTTCTTACTGCATACCAAAGTTTCTCCTGATTAGTTCGGATGCATTTCTCTCTAAATTTGCAGACATTGTGTTTACGTAGACTTCTGAAATCAGTTTTTGCTACCATCATGAGTTGTATCATCAATAAAAGCCTGTTCCAGAAGCAGCCATGCAAGCTCAAGCAATGACACAACCTCCACCATGCTTCACAAATGAGATTGTACATTTGGGATCACGAGCAGATCACTTCTTTTTCCGTACTTTCTTGTTCAACCACTTTGGTAGAGGTTCATATTTGTCTCATCCGTCCAGAAAACGTTCTTGTAGAACTGTTGTGGCTCATCTCTGTACGTTTTTGCAAATTCCTATCAGGCTTTCTGATTTTTATTGCTGATGAGTGGTTTTGATCTTGCAGTTTAGCCTCTATATAGTTGTTCTCTGAGTCTCCTTCAAACAGTGGACTGTGATATTTCCGCCTCTGCTCTTTGGAAGTTGTTCATGACGTTATGGAATGTTTTTGTTGGCGTTTCTTTTAAAGTGCTTTCCATTTGTCTGACATCAACTGTTGTTGTCTTTCTTGACTGACTGGTGTGATGCCTGTCTCTTAGTATACCGGTGGTTTCCCTTTTTTCCCCAAACATTCCTAACTTTAGTACTGGCTATGTGTAAAGTTTTCTGGTTTTCAGGTTGGCCTACACTTAACTAAAAATGCAATCTTCACAAGTCAAAGTCAAAGTTTAAAAGTCACTCTTATATGACATGCCTGGGTTTGATACCAAATGTGCTGTGCTCTGTGTTGTTTAACATATCTGTAAATAGCAGGGATTAAAAGGTGAAACTCTAATCTCTTTTCCCATATTCACCATTTGATCTCACACACAAACGTTTTTGGTACATGGCAAAAAAACACATTAATTGGTGTTGCTGTTCCAATTCTCTTAGAGGGACTGAAAACAGCGTGCAAAACACACTTTAACAGTCCCGTGCCATGTGTGGTACTTCTAAAACACGACTACACACACCACTAGAAGAACAGACTTATCTGGTCTTATCTGTTTTGTTATATAGCATCCATACTAACAGATTTGACAGGACTTTTTGGAGCATAAAGTGACATTATCACATTGATATTTATGAATTACACATGACCAGTGTTGAACTTCAGCCCTCTTTCTCATATAGTCATCGCTTTCACTTTTTAAAAAAGTGATCTAGCTACATTTTGAGCTCTCTTCTGACAAAAACATGTGCAGAAAAACATGCTGCTGCAGTTAGGACATCCTAGGATTAGGACATCCTAAAATGGAATTATGGGTATTGGACCATACTCACTGTTTTCTTAGATATGACAAATTATAATTCAGCTACATATTAGTTTTATTCACATATTTAAAAATTAAAATCATTACAGGCAATATTTTAAAAAAAAAACCCACTCCATTTTCAAAACACCAACATGGTGATGGGTAAAACATCACAGTGCGTGACATTATGGTGCTGCATCCATTTTTCAGCATACCAAAGACCCTTCTGTTTTAGGGTCGCACTGCAAAACAAAACATCAATTCAAAGCAATAGAGGATTGCAACAAAGTGATAACTTATTACATTGAATAGGAAAGGAGTCTAATTTAACCCAAAGAATCACAACATATGAAACTAAGTTATTATCATATTTGCTGTGCATAAAGTAGAATTTGGTGTTGTAACCCTTTCTCATATGGTGCCATTTGAAACAGTCTCGGAGCAGTCAAAGCACTTTTTACTACAAGCCACGTTCATACAGCACTTTATTCAATGCACTATATAGCTATCACACTCACACTCATACTCGGATGGATGCATCAGAGGCAGAGTTATTATAGTTTTGTATTTTTTAATTAGGTTTTTATTTTATTTTTATTTTTTTTTTGAGTTTTTGTTTGAATTCAGTTCAGTTTCAGTTAGTTTCCAGAGTGGGTTTGCTGATTTTAGTTTGTTTTTTATTGTTTGAAAATGTTTAGTTTTAGTTTAGTTTTTATTAGTTTCAGTGTTAGCTTTAGTTTTCTTAATTATTATAATATGGATGGCATTTGTCAGGGGAAGATTTAAGATGTTTAGATCAGAAATTACATGACAAACACAACCCTTTGTGAAGGCAGATGAGTCACAATCATGTAGTCATCCTGAGTCTCAATAAACAGATGCATCAAGTCTCATCAGACAGGCTGACTGACCAAATTCAACCCAAATGACAAAGACTAGAACTAAGGACATTTCCTGTATGTTTTTATTTTATTTTAATTAGTTTCCTAAGCCCACAATGTTGTTTTAGTTAGTTTTGATTTTTCCCAAAAGTCTAGTTTTTATTTTTTATTTCAGTTAACTAAAATGATTTCTTCTTATTTAGTTTTAGTTTTTAATTTAGTTTTAGTTAACTTTAATAACCTTGTTGATTAAATAAAATTTTTAATGCAGTTAACACATGCACAGTGCACAATGACTCAAAATCCCACAATTCCGCACTCACTGGCTTGGATTGGTGTTCCAACACTATCTGGCAGCAGAACCAGCTCGATCAAGATGGGTCGTATTGGCAGCCTTGATGAGAAATGAAGATGGAACAATCGATCCACAAAAAGTCATTTGCACGCTCTGCAGGAAGTTTTCTTTTCACTGAAGCAATTCCAGCTTAGAGTGTCACATGAACACGAAGTATACATTAGTGTGAGATTCTCAATTGTACTCCAATAATGTAAACAACATAGTCTTAGTTCTTCTTCTTCTTTTTTCGGCTGCTCCCGTTAGGGGTCGCCACAGCGGATCATCTGCCTCCATCTCACTCTATCCCTTGCATCCTCTTCCCTCACACCCACCCTCTGCATGTTCTCCTTCACTACAA
>VUQH01088580.1:20747-33034 GCA_015106775.1 Etroplus canarensis | reverse complement strand
TATCCTGGTCAAAAATGACTCCCAAGATTCCTCGCAGTGTCACTGGAGGCCAGGGTAATGTCGTCCATAATAAGTATCTGGTTAGAGTGTGTCTGAATTTTTTTTACAGCCACATACAATAACCTTGTTTTGTCTGAATTTAAAAGTAGAAAGTTACAGGCCATCCAGGTCATCATCATTCATTTAAAACAGCATATTTGAAAGAGCCAGAAAAGTTAGTCCATAATTTATTTGTAACTTAAAGGGGAACTGTGCTCATTTTCATCTTTGTATTTTCTTCTCTAGGACTCTGCCTGAGATTTGCAATTAAAAATGATACATATTTACCTCTTTTTGGCCTTTGCGCATAAGGTCTTCTACTTTCTAAATAAATTTGTTCTAGCTTCAATTACTTTAAGGCCACTGTCTCCTTAAGACTTTTTTTCTGATTGGCTGCCTCTCATGTATCCTATTTGTATGCTAAAGAACAACTGTTTTTTCCCCTAACTGCAGGGTGCATGGAGTGGCCCATGGGTGTCTACTGAGGTGGTGGCTGCCCTCATTGGTATCCTGGTATACTACTTGGCTTTCAGTGCTAAGAGTACCATCCAAGCATAAATTGATCCAGCATGGCTTTTTAACTACTGGATCATTAAAGACTGATTTCTGATGGTGATCGACTGATAATCCATCATCCAGTGTGTGACACACGAACAGGATTTTGCCGCTTGATCTGCTTTGGGGCAAGGAGAGGATGTAGCAGTCTTTATTTTTTATTCAGACTGTGTCTGTGTGCTTTCAGTCTTATCAATTTAAAGATGAAATTTAGCACAAGCTTGTCCTGTCAGTATAGGTGGATTTTTTTACTGTTTTCTTTTCATTGGAACTACCAGACCAATAAACCTGGACTTTACAAATAAAGAAATTAAATACAAATCATGCACTGTATTCAGTCCTGCTTAAAGAATGGAACATTTTGTCCACAAAGGTTAAAGATTCCATGCAAATGAAATGGGGAAATGATGTGGTTGAACTGGCTGGTCTGAACAGGTCTAGTGGACATGTCTCTTCTAGGAATTGGATAAATGGCTTGTTTTTCTTTTAATTTAATTTGTTCTTTATGGTGCAAAGATATCTGCACTTCTATACGTTCCTTTTTCTTTAGATAGATTGAAAGATTCAAGGTCTCTTTTTCCATAGCAGCAAGTGTCAAAGTTTATGTTGCTTTTTATTTGCCAGTCTAAAACTAGCAGTGTCTAGTTATTTGAACTTGACAATCGGTTTAAAGCAGATTTATCTTTCACATACTGAAGCAGTGGTATTATGCCCAGTCTGTGGGTGCCCAGTACACAAAAAAATGTCCCACCTTGCTTAATTCCCAAGCACCCTCAAAACAACATGTTAAAGTCTGAAAATTCCTGTTTATTTTGCAACTGCGCAGAGCTATTGGTTTTGTGGTGAACAGAGGCTAAAATAAATTTCTAAATAAACTTAACCAGGGTAACCTAACATAATTAACAAATCAAAATGCCTCCCAAATTAACATAAACACATATTTAAACAAATGTCTGCAAATTCCTGAAGACTAAAGTGCAAATTATGTGGCAAGAGCTTCAGGCAGACATGTTTGCATCAGCTAGTTGGGAGATAAGTGAATCCTTTGCAAGTGACAGTAGCCCTGTTGGCTTCTGAGGTATCAGAGACTTATCAAAACCAGGAGCTGGCCACTTGCAAGCTGAAATTTGACACACCAATTGTGGCCTATTACCTGCATAAGCAAATTCACATACGTGCAGATCAAGAGTATAAACCTAAGGCATTCTGCATACATTATATGAAAAACTGGGTGACACATCTTATTGATTGAATTCAAGTGTTTCATTCAGTTTCATTCATCCCATTGCTAGTGGTGTGTAAAATCAGGTACCTGACCATGCATTCTAATTTTACAAACATTTGTGAGAGAATGGGTTGTTCTAAAGAGCTCACTGGCACACCACAAAGTTACAGAATGGGGTTGCTGAGTGGTTAGGTGCGTAGTGGCTAAAAATTTGCCAATGCTTTGCTGATTCAATAAGCTTTCCAAACCTCGTCTGGCAGTAACATCAGTACCAAAACTGTGTGCCAGAAGCTTCGTGGCATGGGTTTCCATGGCCGAGCAGCTACATGCAGGCCTTATGTCACCAAGCACAATGCTATGCATCAGATGGAGCGGTGTAAAGTGCACCACCATTGGACTCTGGACCAGTGGAAATAAATTCTGTGGAGGGATAAATTACGCTTCTCTCTCTGGCTATCTGATGGATGAGTCTAGGTTTGGCAAATGCCAAGAGGACATTATCTGCCTGACAGCAATTTGCCAACTGTAAAATTTGGTGGAGCAGGGATAATCTTACGGGGCTGCTTTACTGGGGTTGGCCCATATGTATGGAAAACAGACCAGTTACACACATGACAAAATACAACTGCAATGTAAGAGATGAAAAGCTGTTACACATTTATTTTTAAGAGCTGCAGTTTATGCCATCCACTCCAAATCTGGTTTTTAAAAATTTATGTTCGAAGTGTTTACACCTTTTGTTCCAGTAGGTAGGTTTTAAGTATGCATGTAATATTTGTAGTAGCTGGAAAACCTGTGAAAAATAATTGACTTATTGCTGTAAACATGTTCAGTCTAGAAGTTGTGGCTAAACTCTCACTGAACAAAATACCTATTTTTGTGAGCATAAGAGAGTTGGGGCTGTCCCTCTGTCTTCGAGGGTGGGGGGTAAACATAGCAGCACACTAGCAGCTGCTACCCTATTGTGTTTTCTTAAAATAGACACAATAGACAAAAATTAAACATGCTGTAGATGTTACTTCCATGAGTAGGCATAGTACTGGCTTGCGTTTCCTTTCTAAATTCCTGTAGTGCATTGCCACCAGTTGAGCACACTGTGGCAGCTCTTTGCTGCTTTTCAAGTCTCTGTTGGAAACTCAAGACTGATGCCAGTTATAACCTCATAAGCAGATTACATTTGGTTTTTTACTGTTTCTGGTTTACTGGATTTTACTAATGTAATTTAACATGTTACATGAGGAACTCCACGCCCTTGTTCCACATCCAGTTCACTTCAGTTTACCACATATAGGTACTTAGAGGAAAGTCATGCTGATGTGATCTATTTTGTTAGAGGCTTAAACTTAGCATATCTATTTCTGTCTGTGTCCCAAATAAGTGTTTGCATTCACTGCTCATCACATCAGACATTTTTATATCCACAAGAACAGCACAACTGCAACCTTTCACTGTCCTATAGGACTACTGCAAAAGTTAAGTAACATGATCTGCTCACATAAATACTGCACACTGTACAGAACACAAAGAGTTTCTCATATATCTGCTTTTCTGTGGCTTTGTCATCACACATATACACTTGAGGTATAAATGCATCTCAGCTTTTGTCTTCCAGCACCTTGGCAAGGAAAGAAGAAATACATAATAATGTTGTTAATTCAGATTAGACAGGAGCTGGAAGGAATCCAAATGGTCCCTCACGGAGTCACCTATTGGACTGTGGGAAGTAGGAGATAGCTGGATGGAAGGATATAAATGGAATGAACAAACAAACAGTCAAAGGAGGCCAGTGAATTGACACTGACAAGAGACTCTTCCTTTTCTTTGTTGTGTGATGGAGTTCAAAGTGCATAACTCCAACCCACACATTAGTGGCCATAACTGTTGATGTGGAATGAAATATTCTGAGATAGTTTTCTGTTGTTTCAGAAGGAATGCTCCCACAGGAAGTCACAATTTATTCTGTTGATGCTGAATTGTTTTTCTATAGATTTTTTCAGTTTGAGAAACTAATTTTCAAGGGTATGTAAACAGTTCAGAGTCATATTTCTATTTATATGATTATATAACCCAAGCTTTTAGTCTTGATTTAGCAGTGCAGAACACCATTTGCTTTTAAAGTTACAGCATAAATAGCCTTTTATCAAAGTTTCATGTTTATTGTTATTACATGAGATGAAACATTTTGCTTTGAAATGAAGGTATCTGCAGAAGAAGTGTGTGTGTGTGTGTGCGCGTGTGTGCGTGCGCACGCGCACACACATATGCATGTGTATGCTGTGAGGCAGAGAAAATCTGCTCTGACAGAGGTGTGTAAAGCACCAGCTCTGGGGGCAGACTCCAATGGGCTTAGCAGGATTCAGCAATGTGGAAACTGGCGTAGCACAAATGATTTTCACATGAAGTCAGACTTTTCTGTCTGTGCCATAAGTATTGTTCTTCCTGATCATTCTTCACTTTTTGTAAAGCAGAACAAGGTCAACAAACTGTGGGCTAACTCAATAATCAAAAAGCAGACTGTATCTTTTTACTCTGGCTTCCCCTTCTTTCACCATAATAACAGTTACTGTTCTGGTTATTTAATGGATTTGTAAGTAGACTGAGGGATGTTATATACTGTACGGCCACTGCAACCCAAAAAAGCTTGACTGTATTACACTCTTCCTGTCCTGTTTGGGCATCCTGTAATCCACTTTGCTTGCCAGTCCAATTAACAGTGAAGAAAGAATCATACTGAATATAGGTGAAAGGCCCATTATCTGTCTTTCACTCTTTCTTTATTTTCTTTCTTTTTTCCCATCATATTAGACATGCCATCCACATTTCATATCAGAAGGTCAATCACTGGTATAGAGTTTATGTTTGTTTATATTTGTGTGTGTGTGCTGCTTGTAGATGGCTCAAAACTACAAAACACTCTAGATTTAACATGAGAAGGCACATCACAGAAAAACATTTCTGAGTGCATAAATCTTGAGAAAGTGTGTTGAATGAGCTCCCGTAAATTTTTGTGGATGGTGTTTTATCAGGCACCAGCCAAAAGCCTGTTTTTACTATGAAGAAAACAAATTGCTGGGTCTTGCTGAAGTGTACACACAACCACACTTAAAGTAATGAAAACAAGGTGGCTGAAAGTGATAAAAGCTAACCTTGATACCCTTGGCTCTTAGCGAAATAACATCTTTTAAATCAGTAAACACTTACAGACTACAGAGTGAATGTTTCTGCAGAATCATAATTGCTGCCAATAGAATAAAAGTGTGGCTATATTTAGAAAAAATGCCCTTGAAAGCAGCTACATTTAACAGTCCCGTGCTTTGTAAGCTATAACAGTAAATGTGGATAAATTTTATATAGGGGAAAAATTTGCGTGAGACAATCTCCTTAAATTGTTTACCATCTGTTTTAATATCAGCAGAGCATGAATAATTGTCTAGTTGAAGAGAGAAAGAGAGAAAAGTGAAACAATTTTGTAAGAAGACAAGATAAATTGGTGAGCTTGTTTTTCTCTTGCGTCCGCTGATTATAAAGTATGATGTTCTCTCCTAATGCAGACCCTGGAGTTGGAACAGGCCAGAAATGCCTCCTGTTGTCTTGGAATGAGCTTCGTAGCAGCCTTGGCCCGCGTTAGGTCTGTAGAGGGTTCTTGAGTTAAGCAATACAGACATATTGCTCAGTATGTTAAAACTCCTGGCTCCAGGTTTGATTTATACTGACTGTGGTCAAGCCTGGGGGTCCCTGTCATTCTTCAGAGCCACTGGTTGCACTCCTTGGCTGAATTTCAATTGATTTGAAGAGGGAAGTTGCCCTGTTTTCCTGCCCTTGTGACAGACTCCCTCAGGGGTAATTTATTTCCTTTATACCCCATTGCAGCCACACGCCTGGAAGGAAATGCTGCCCTAACTGTAATGAAGAAGTGACCTTGAGTTTAGACATCAGCCGTACTTCAGTATGGAAACCGTGGGCATTGGGACATTCAACATAAATACACCCACACATACACACACACACTGCAACATTACAAAACAGGAGTGACCTACCCAATAGACGATCTGTCATATCCTCTGACAGTGGAGAGATGGTGGTGGTTGTTGCAGTGAAATTACTAGATCTTTTATAGGACTCAGGAAACAAAACTGAGTCTATGGGAAGTTCTCTGCGATGATGGGTCTATTTCTAAGCAAGGTATTTATGCCTGCTATTTCCCAGTTGAATCAAGCACATTCATTATTTAGCTGTTTTAATGCTCACTTGTGGCTATACAGAAACCACAATGCACATATGAAGAGCATTTGGCCTCTCCCATTGATCTAAAAGGCTGGATGAAACTGAAGTTTGGCCCTTAAAGTAGAGATAGTCCTCTGACCTCTCAACTTCCTGACTAGGAGAGGAAAAATACATGAACACCCTGAAGGTTTGGGAGAAGTTCATCTACTTCCTGATATAACAAAGTGAGACACAGGACATTGTTGCTGTAGAGTTTCATTTGGCAGCGAATCAAAGTAGAGACTTGTGTCTGGGGAACAAATGCACAGGGGTGTGCTGAAAACCCAAACACTATGACCGCACAGAGGAAAAGGTGAGGCTTCTCCTTCGACCCAGACAAGTACTCTTGAGATACCTTGAAAGCATCCCAGTATTGTCCTGCGCACTCAAACAACACGCTTATCCCATGAAAAAAGATCCACTGACTTGGCTCAAAGTGAGTGAATATCATTTAGGAAAAATACCATTATTTTTGAGTAACATCTAATCTGAAATGGATAGACTGATCAAATGCAGTAATCTCAGATTTTGTTCTGTTATCACATCCCTGTACGTACAGTCGCTTATACATAACATTGCAATATTTAGTATGTCATGTAGCTGAAGGTGTATTTCATTACTCTACATTACACAGAATAAAATGCAACATAAAAACTAAAACTGAAAGCAAGAAACAGGAAATGATATACCTATATATGTATATATTAAATATATGTGCGTGTATTTTCATTTACACAATAATAAATAAATAAACAGATAAAAGAACACATGGCTCATGGTGTGATACAACATATCCAATGATCCCTGCTCTGGCAGGATGCTCTGTCTAAGAATAACATTGCTGACATCATTTACAGATTAATCCAGTAAGGGAGGCCCCTCTAAAAATGTCAACTGACATTACAGGCACTTGGTTTGGACTTGGAATATTTTCACTATTCCTGTGAAATAGTTTCTTAAATAGCAATTGTTTCTAAATGTACACTAACATGTCCGTTATCAATTTAAATATATCTACTAATAAGACTCTTAAGTCAAGCTTTTAAAAAAATCTTTGGTTTCACATCTCCTTGTTTTTTACTACATAGTGTACCTCAGACCATTACAGTTAACAAGGAACATTCAGCTTTTATCTTATACAGAATGTAATAATCTGTTATGTGCCTTAGATTTTCAAATAAATACATTTTACATTGTTGATCACTGTACATGGAATGCTGATAAATATTTCCTTTCTGTGTCTTCTGCATTGTGTTCTTGTTTCACACTTTCAGGAAAGCATGATGGGAAGGTCTTTTCATGTACCTCATATGCTATGTTAGCACAAAATACAATCACAAAATTGTGTCCCGGTTGGGTATGGAAACCCAGATTGTTCCTTGTTGTGCAGTGCCTTGACTCTGCTGCACCATCCTCAAGCATGAATTTCTGACCAATCGCTATTGTTGAAACACGGACGTAAATTCTAGACCTCTAGCATCCATCTCTATTTTTTCTCTTTTTTGTGCACATTATTAGATTTCAAAGACAGCTGTCTCAAGACCACTGCTTCAGATGTAACATCCATGACACCCCCTGTCTGTGTTCCAGCAGTTTTCTGCTCTTGTACTGCCTGTATGTGCTTATTTCTCTCTTCCCTTATCCCTCTGCTTGGTTTTCCATGCACCCATAGTTTTGTCTGCTGCTTCATATATTAGGCGTGTCAATAATGAGGCAACCCACCCCTTGCATTCCTACTGCTCTGTCTGAGTGGGGTACGAGGTTTTCTCATGTGCATTACCCTCCACAGTTCTATTCTTCAGCTACTAAGGTGAAAACATGTTTACATTTCAGGTGATTTTGTCTTGCAGATGCACTAAGGCTGAATTATAAGGGGTGTTGACATCTTCAATGACAGCCATCCTTATACATGGGGTAGAGAAGACAGGTGATTACAGCTAGAGGTCCTGCTGAGAGTACAGCTGTCCTTTGGTGCTAAGAACATCTGGTGGAGGTCAGTGCAGTGTGTTCTTGGACTGCAACACTGGAGGTGGTGGTGGCAGCACAGTTGTATGCAACAGAATGTCCTTGCAATGGGTGCATGTGCAGCCGTGCATGCCTTTCAAGCATGTCCCTGTGTGTCTGTTTCCATCCCATCAGTCTCTGTCAGTACAGGCTGTCCTTGGTAGTGGAGGTGTGTGTTGTGGTAGAGTCGTCAGGCAGAGAGCCTCGACGGCCTGGTCCTGAACGACAGTGGAGCAGATTTTGCAGCTCCCTGGAAACACTGCTGGAGAAAGCTGTGTAGATCCATGGGTTGGTGCATGAGTTCAGACTGGCCAGCAGCATCAGGATAGTGAAGGCCACTCCTGCAGAGGACACAGACACACACAAAATGACAAATGCATAAATGCAACTGAATTTAGAGATAAGTGCAATATAAGCCTAAAAAGCTTTCATGTGTACAGGCTTTGAGCTTGAGGGAAACATTGCTATTAAACTGGGGACCAACTAGGGACAAATCACAGTGTAAGTCACATTGTTCTGTTCTTCCTTAGGAAACAATCATAAATACGTGCAACTGTTTCGTAATAAGCAATTAAAGCAGTCACAGGGGTCCACAAGCCAGTGTACTAAACCAGCCACAGGGGTCCACAAGCCAGTGTACTCCTAGTGCCAGTCCCAAGCCCCGGTAAATGGTGAGGGTTGCGTCAGGAAGGGCATCCGGCGTAAAAACGTTGCCAAATCAAATATGCGGATTCATAAATGATCCGCTGTGGCGACCCCTAACGGGAGCAGCCGAAAGAAGAAGAAGAAGCAATTCATGATTATTGTTTTTAATCTATTTCCTCCAGGAATATGATTATAAATGTCTCAATGAGCATTTATTTACATATTTCCTTCTTCACTTCTTTCATTTCTAATAATAAGTCTATTGTGTAATAACTACAACAATGAGGACAAATGATTTCAGAATGCAAAGCTGACAATAATCAGGGAGCAATAGTCAGAGAGCTTTTACTTCATGTGTATGCTAATCATACTTGTAGCTGCATGTGAATACACTTTGTATATGCACGTGTGCTTGTGTGTGTTTGTATGCGTGCTTGTTCCATGTGTCTATTTGTGATTTCAACTATGCTGCTGGCACAGATCATTGTTGACAAAATGTCAACAGCTGTCTGCGTTTCAGAATCTACAGGGGATGTAAACAGGTTATTTACTGGCCTCTGGTGTTTGTCTTAAGTTTCAGATCAGAAAAAAACTAACTTTGTTTTTGACCTCGTACTTGTACTTCACTCTCTGTTGTCACATCTGAGCTGAAGCTTGTCCTTAGAATAATAAGTGAAATCATACTAAGATGGTCAAACGCATTGATTAGAGGTTGTTGTTAAAACCCAGAGCTAATCAATCAGCATTTTGCTGTCTAGAGTGCAAAATAGATAAGTTAGCTCCATTAAGGCAATTAAATAGACTATGAGCTAAGGAGGATCAATCTATCTGGAGAAAACAACATAAATGATTCACCTGATTGCTCTAACACACAGATGTTGACTTTTGTTTCTTTAATAGGGTAAATTGTATACAGGAGTGGATGTTGCATCCATTAAAAAATGTTTATGACTTACCTTGGTTTGGAGGGTCGGGGTCCCAGGCTGCCCACAGCTGGACAATGAAGAACGGCGACCAGCAGATAGTATACACCAGCACAATGACCAGGGTCATCCTCACTGTTTTTGACATGGCTTTAGTGATACTTGGAGGTGGAGTGGCGGGATGGTGAGAGGGGACATAATCAAGAGAGCAACGAGGAGAGTTGGACTCCTGGCAATCTGAGCTGTTCATTGTTTGCTGATGCTCTGGTGTTGTTGTTATTGCTGCTGCTGCTGTTACATGTTCCCTACGGCAGCTGTTATACTGAAGAGCAGACGATACATAGTCGTAACACTCCCCTGCTGGGCTGTTGTGGGTGTTATTGTGAGGGCTGTTATTTGCACCCTTTACGAGTTGCCCTCCTCTTCCGTCCCTGCCTCCACCTCCAGATGCCCATCTCCCCCTCTCCCTGGGTCGCTCATCCTCCTTCCGAAAGCTGTGGAATCGGAAGAGGATTTCACTTTTCTTCAACTCAGTCATCACCATCCTCTCTGACTTCAGGTAGATGTTATTGTGAATCTCGCGGAAAATTCTTATCTGAAAAATAAAAACATCTGCAAAGATTATGACAGTTCAGTAAGAGGGAAACTAGACATTCCGTCATTTACAAGCTAAATGGTCTGAAGTTTTATGAGTGGAACATGCCAAATTCAGATGCTTGTGTTTGCTGCTGACAATCTTGTTTGCAATTCTGTTTAACATTTAGAGGAAATATGAAATGAAAAAGAGAGTTTGTTGGCCTTAACCATCAGCCATAAACCAGTGCCAAACATTTTTATGTAACATTATTTAATTCCACTGTTCCTTCACTCTGTTACAGAATAACTACCATGAAAATTTATTGCACTAAAATAATTTGCGATATTCTCTTGAAAAACCAAGAGAACAATATATGTAATACTAAGAGACGATTCAGACTTGTAGCTATTTTTATTTTATTGGTATTGATTTTTTAGGTTTGTTACTGTCCACTGCTTTAGACGGAGTGTAACTGGAAGCTACACTTTAATCCACAATTCTATTCAATTTACAGGGTTTAACTGGTTGAGATACTCGAAACGTAACAAAAAGAATTACTCAGTTCAGCAAAAACTAGGAAATCATTCCTCTCTCTCAGAAAATGTTTAAATATCTCTCTAGATTTGAAAACTAATATTGAAAATATTAAAAAAAAACATTCAGAGACTCCATGTTTGGCTGAGATCTGGTACATTCTTCTCCCTGGCAGAATGTTCTCAGACTGGGCAGGCATCTCAGTGAACCTCCAAGTGCTGTGTTAATTAGGGGAAAAAGCTGGACCCTAGAAATATCTTTCCCTAAATAGACCAACACTGATGGGAGGCACCCCAGAATGCGATATCTGCCTGGGGATGCTACATAACACCAACCACAGGTTACTGAACAAACACATCCCACATACACCCTGAAATCAAAACAGCATTTCATTCATGTCACATGCCTCATTATAGGATAACATTGCTTTAAGTATGTAACTCTATGATCAACGGCTTTTGTGGACAGTACAGACTGTAGCCAGTACACCCAGAATTACCTGACAAATGGTAATGATGAGGGCAGGCAGGAGGAATACAGCCACCGTCATCCAGGTGACGTAGGCCTTCAACCCCCATAGCTCAGCAAAGTGACCCCAGCACTCAAACTCTCCAGGGGCCACTTCTGAGCGAGAAAAGATGAACACCTGACAGTATAACAAGAGAAAAGTGGTCAGCACACCCACAGATATGCAATAAACTCCAATGACCCCATGAAGCTAAAAATAGACAAACATCTTGAGCTCTCCTGTAGAAATCTGGGCGTGTGCCCATGCTGAGCTCTCATGTGTTTTTTGTGTTCTGAGTGTGTGTGTGTGTGTGTGTGTGTGTGTGTGTGTGTATGTGTGTGTGTGTGTGTGTGTGCGTGTGTGTGTGTGTGTGTGTGTGTGTGTGTGTGTGTGCGTGTCAATGCAAATTTGATTATTTTATGGTTATTTTATGATGCATTCACCGTAGTCTAGTGGTCCCCAACCTTTTTTGTACCACTGACCGGTTGCACGTATGAAAATTTTTCCACGGACCGGGTAGAGGCGCGAGTTTCAATAACAAAAATCGTTGTCAGTTAATAGTCTGTAATCCGAATGCAACATTTACACTTTATATAGAGAAGGTACGTGTGTACGGGTGTTTTGTCTCAATGTGGTGAAGCAGTTTTGTAGGTTTCATTGCTTCATTAACCAGTCGGTTACAGCGGGTGAGGAGCATGTGTATTACCTGTTGTAATGAACCTGTAACTTAGGTAAGAATCTTTGTATTTTCTTTTAAATGCAGCTTTCTTTTTGTTGGCGGTTCGTGACCCTTCTGCTGTCCCATCGTTTGCTCGTTCCTTCCCGAAAAAGCTCTTCAGTGAATTTTATTTTCAAGGGTTAGCTTGTGTCGCTGATGCGTGAAACACATTCCAGAGTCAAGTGCGGTTAGTAAGGTGAAGGCGGAAACAGTTGTTTTTCAAAATAAGATCCAGAAGAAGAAAGAACAATAACATTTTAACCACATTTTTTCTTTGCGGCCCAGTTCCAAATGGT
>VUQH01088580.1:2196-19178 GCA_015106775.1 Etroplus canarensis | reverse complement strand
ACTTAACCTCCTTGTGGAGGGTGTCAATGACTGTCTTCTGGACATCTGTCAAATCAGCAGTTTCCCCATGATTGTGTAGCCTACTGACCCAGACTGAGAGACAATTTAAAGGCTTTTGAGGTAATTAGCTGATTAGGGTGTGACACCATGACTTTCCAATATTTAACTTTTTCACAATATTCTTATTTTCTGAGACACTGAATTTTGGGTTTTCATTATCTGTAGCCATAATCATTAAAATGTCAAGAAAAAGAGTCATGAAAAATTTTACTCTATGTGTAATGAATCTGTATAATATATGGGTTTCACTTTCTGAAATGAGTGACAAAAAATATTGAACGTTTTCATGATATTCTATTTTTTTGAGATGTACCAGTATATCCTTCTTCTTTTGGCTGATCCTGTTAGGGGTCACCACAGCAGATCATCTGCCTCCATCTCACAATATCCCTTGCATCCTCTTCCCTCACATCAACCTTCTGCATGTCCTCCTTCACTACATCCATGAACCTTCTCTGTGGTCTTCCCCTTCTTCTCCTGCCTGGCAGCTCCATCTTCAACATCCTTTGTCCAATATATCCACTATCCAGCCTCTGAACATGTCCAAACCATCTCAGTCTTGCCTCTCTGACTTTGTCTCCAAATTTCTCAGCTTGTGCTGACCCTCTGATGTACTCATTTCTAATCCTGTCCATCCTGGTCACTCCCAGGAAAAATCTGAATATCTTCAATTCTGCCACCTCCTGTCTTTTACTCAGTGCCACCATCATATAATGAATCCGCATATTTGACACTGAAAATGTCATTTTTACTAAATAGCTGTCGGATTTCAATGTTTTGTGCACTGTATGAATCTATGTATATTCTACATTCAAAATCAAATCAAATCAAATCAAGTTTTATAGTCATATGCACAGTAAGGAAATATGTTTCCCTGTGCAATGATATTCTTACTTTGCTGCCCACAATGAATGCCAAATAATATAAAATCTACATATAAAAGTAATAATATAGAATAAAACAATTTTAAACGGGCAACATGTGACAGATACCATAGAAAAATAAATATAAACTATTAAACTATGTACATATTGTGTAGAAAGCAGTAAGTGTGCTTTATGAATACCCAAAAACTGACCTGAAAGAAAGCCACCACCAGGTCAGCCACACACAGGTTGACCATGAATACGTGCATTGGTGCATTGTGCTTCCTTCGCCTGAGAAGCACCCACAACACAAAGCTGTTTCCCAAGGTGGTAAGAGCCAACACCACCCCAAGCACTGCAATCTCAGCCTGGGCCAGGCCTGGGTCCCTCATCCTAGGCTGGGGAAGGGTGTGAGGTGTGACATTGGAGCCATTCTCAGTGAAGATGCCAAAGAAGGATCCCCCACTGTGAGAAGTGTTGAATGAGTTCAGTTCAGAAATAGATGAGGAAGAGAAGTTGTTTCTTCCTGTGGGGCCCAGAGAGGAGAGGCCTAACCCATCCCAGCCCATTTCCACAGTGATGCTTTCCATTCCTGGAAGAAAAACAGTGTTAATTTGGGAAAGCCAATAAAGTCTATTGTTTATGGTTTGTATAAACAATGCTCTGCACAATATGGTCTGCAGGAGTCAACCTGCTCCAGAGTTGTCCGTCTATTTTCAGATTTTGCCAAGTTCATATTTTATCAATAGCTAATGGAATTGCTCTGAATAATTAGATCACCTTTGCATCTTTTTACAATTCCTCCAATTGTCTATAAATTTGCACTTCTCCTTGCTGTACTGTTGAGAATCCAAATCAAAACATGTGGCTTTTTATATAAGCTGATACAGAAATAAATCACAGGGACGCTTTGTTGTTGAATCATCCATAACAGTTTCACATTGTGCTCTACAAATAGCTTCTGTTGGGCAACCTCATGAAATTTGACTGAAAGTAATGAGAGCCAGACACTCTGCCAATCATATGAATGTAATTATGCTTTTTTTGTGCAGTCTTAGATTTTTAATAAGTCGAGTATGTCTATTTGTCCATCTCTCAGAGCTTCCCATTCCATCTGACGCAAGTCCTGTTTGGTTTATTTTCTTTTCAATACTTTCTCAAGGTTGATTTGACAGCTTTTCCTTCTATCCCACCACCCTTATTCCTTCACGTCCCCTCTCATAATCATTCTCATCCCATGCTTACCCTCAGACATTCCTGTTTTCCCCTGTTTTTGTTCCCCACTCTCAAGCTTTCACTCATGCATCCAGGCATTCTTTTTTCTTCAGTCTTTTTTGTTCTAAATTAATTTTACGCTTATTTTTCTTTGCTTATAAATAAATGACCGAAAAGAAAAAGTTCATAGGAATTAGATGACAGTTTAAGAAACAGAGTCATGGGATGCTGAGGCCAGCCTTGGTCAAATAAACTGCATGTAGAAGAAAATCTGTGAGGAAAATGGAGATGAGTGAGGTGAAAAATGCCCAGAAAAGGTAAAAGATTGATTTTCAAAGGAGGGCGATTCGATAAGAAAAGAGGACATGGCCAAATATAGTTCTAAAGAGAGATACATACTCATAGTTAACTCAGAGTAACTGTTGATTGACAACATATTGAAATACTATTTTGATTAATGTGCAAGGAGTGGTTGGATATAAAAGTATGTCACTAAATGGGTGCTTGGAAACTTGTTGTGATTGCATTGAGTAATTGAGTGTGACTAACATGACAAGGTTGTTCTTACTATTATGTTGATACCCAGTGGCCAATATGTTAGTAATAGCATTCTCACTGCAGGGTGCATGAGATAACACAGCTGAACATACTGTCAAGCTTTACATGCTGGCTTTGCCAGAGGAATGTAATCAGATGAATGTATGACAGGCCTGGTCTGCTTGCCTGGTAAAGATGTGAGTGAAAAGAATCAATCGGGACCATTTCTCAGGAAAAAAGGCAACTGCTCTTTTGGTTTAAAGGTTCAAGTGAATCCTTGCTGACATACGAGGCAACCACAACATTGCTATAAATGCCCAAACCAAATAATTGTTTTTAAGATTCCTCTACATCTGCATTTTTGGGTCTTTTTAGTGGAAAGGTCCAAGGTGCAAAGGCCAAAGCTCAAACACAGTAATAGCAATCGTTCTTTCCACTTGTTTATTAACTTTTGTTCATTAGGAGTGTAGACAACAGGGCCTTTTTTTATTAAGGAATTTCTTTTTATTGGGTTCTGAGGAGCCTTGTGTCCCTCTCCATAATTACAGTATAATTCATGAGAAGATTCTTTGTGCTGCTGCACCCCCAACATAATCTCATTAAGTTTATTTGTCCATATGACTCATTTCTGAGGTAGAATTCTTTTTCAAGTATGCGTCAGTGCAAATAAGGTGTAATGAATCCCTTGATACCTGTGTGGCCTAAGAAGAGAATTGAGAGTTTTGCAATAATCCTCAAGTAAATCCCTAAACTGCATTCAATAAACTTAAATAAAAGGAAAACTTTTACAAAGGACCATCGGTAACTGTTTCAAGACTTATCTGGAGATCATAAACAAGAAGTGTATACTGCATCTCTTTCTTCACAACAGATTTTTCTGGTCATATTTATGTAGTTTTCTGAAAAAACATTAAGCTCCTGTTTACCTAAAATCCTGAGGGATGCAGCCCCAGTATGCTTAAAACTCATACGCATTGCTTGTTCATCCAAGAAATCAGAATGAATTTTCTTCAAATTGCTCAAATTCAGCTACATGAGTTCCACGCATAGCCTGAAACCTCAGCCAGAAATGTCCCCTATCATATTTCTTAAAGTGAATCTACAAATTGAAGACTGAAGATAAATAATGTCTACAGAACTGAGTTGGATGAAGTTTAATGTATTCCAAGCATACCCCATTATTCCCATCTGTCGGCCTGACATAACACAAAGCAAAAATTATTCTGTGAATGCTTGATAGACTGTAGACAGTGCTTCTAGTGAAGTACGCTTTCACTCTGATTGATGATGGAGTCAATTCCTCCCTTGCTTTCCACTCCAGAGGCAAACTGGTATGCAACCATCCATTTTCACGTCTTCTCTATCCTATACTGATTTTCTAGATGTTGGGCTCATGCTCACAGAGCCTCAGGGTGGAAAGTAACATGTAGTTAAAATGCACAAATAGACAGCAACCACTCACATCTTTCGACATCTATGTCATAATTTCTTACTGTTAACACATGTTCTGGTTATTCTCTTTTACAAACCAAGGCATGTTCCAGCTCTGCAAAGATACAAATAATATCCGTTTGGGTCCAAGTATTTTTAAACCATCCTGAGGTATGTTAAGTAACAAACATCTTATAAAGGCATGTTTTGGGATCAGAGAAAATCATTATGTTGCTATTTAGTCAGTATTCCAGTATGTGACAAACTAGACTGAAATTAATGAAGCAAGGTTTGGTTAGTTTTAATGTAAAGTAAACTGAGATGCATAATAAATAGACTCAACTATGCAAAACCTTTGCTATTATCCTTTAGGCCTTCATCACATTGGTACATTGAAGTATGTGCTTATGCACTTGATGCAATAATCCAGACATAATGAAAGAACCATCACCTCCCTACTCGTCCTGTCAACGCCAGGATTAGTTTTCTTTGACCACGTTGAACCAATCTGATTAATGAGGAGCTCTCTGTTCTCATTACCAGGATAGCGTACACTCAGACAACCTGTGGCTAATTTCTTCATCTACTCAGGCTTCTTCCTATTTTTTATTTTCCCCTTATCTGTTATTTTCTCTAAATTTTCAAAGTCATCCACCCACTGCTTTTCTCTGATTCTTTCCAAACCAATCCACCAACTTTCATCATAGACAAAAAAAAAATAAGGAAACTGCTTCATTTGAATTATTATCCCCATTAACCAATTCTGGCAAAAGGAAACAGGAATAAAAAGGTCTGGCTCAATCTGCATCCAAGTCAACTGACACTAATAAAGAAATCATCAGATTTATTAGATGACACTATGTGATATAGTTACCTTTAGTTTTCTACTCTTTTTTCTCAATGTGGCATGAGATTCAAAAACAATAGGCATGAATCATGTGGTGTAAAAACTTAGGCTGTGCGGTGTCTGATCTGCATGATAAGAAAGATACGGTCATGTTTTCATCTTTAAACCCCACGTATCTGTAAATCAGATCACCCCTGGCACCCTCACATGCAGCATTAATTCACCATTTGAATGAGTCAGTTCAGTGAAAGGTGGATAGTCTTTATGCATTTATGCATTTTAGGTGTCACCTGCTGTACTCATTAAAAATCAGATTCATAATTCTCTGTTCATGAATGATTCTCTCTTTAAGTACATGTCACTCATGTTTGTTCTCCACGCCAAACTGCAGCCCATATGAGCAATAATAGGAACTGTTCTTTTACTGCTGTTCCCCAAAACAACACATTAAATGATGATTATACGGGACCACACCTCACTGAACACAGTGATGCTCTCTTTGCTTGCCCACATTTTAGATGTTTTCTACTTTGCTGCTACTTTAGCTAAATACGAACATTATAATGACTTTATTTTAGTAAAACTCAGGCCAGACAGAACTCACAAGGACTGGTGTTGTAGAAGGTCCAAGTCCTCTTATCATTACTGATAAAGCCTGTTCATTAGACCACTGACTGTTGTTCTTGTTATGTATCATTAACTAGCACACTACCAAAAGGCAAGTGCCCAATTCAAAATGGGACCTTTTTTTACATCACACAACTGATAAAAAATTCAGAGTATTCCCCCTGAAGATTGAATAGTGGACTGCAGTGTTACCACATCAGCTAAAACAGGCCTGGAGGTTTGTAGCTGATTTAGTCAGAGCTGCAGCACATGGTGAAAGAAACATGGCAAAATCATTCCCCGTTAGAGACCAGAATAAATCGACTGTGAAAATAACAGTTTTGATGATGATTTTTTCCTGATGGAGGCCACAATCAAGGAAGTCATTTTGTGCATATAATAGATTTTGTCAGAGAGAAAAGAAGAAAAGTTTGTGATTCATGAAAAAAGCTTTTTCAACAACTTTTGTTGATACGAGGGCTTCCTGCTCTCAATCATGATGAGTGTGTCTGCCAAAAAGCGATTTGTTGATTTAACTGACAGGAAAGAAAGATTTTTTTAAATGGTGGGTACTGACAAACTGATTATTTCTTCACTATTGGGAGAAAACGTAGAGTAATTGGTTTTGTCAGACAATAAATCAATAACTCTTGAGGCTACAGACTTATGCATGCCATCCATTGATAACCTTAGACAGCAATTCTCTTCATCATCTATAGTTTTTTGATTTTCTTTGAAAATATGGGTAGGGCACAAATTCATACAAAAGAAAATGAACCCAAGGTGAGAACATAATCATCAGTCACCTCATACCTTGTTGTCAGTGCATGGTAAGTGTTCTTAAGTGTGTTCTTTTCTCTTGGTTTTGCTCCTGTCTTTGTGACTGTGGAACAACGCATTAAAAGCCATCACCATTACAGCCTATTAACATTACAGTCAAGAGCAGATCATATTAACACCCTGACATTTGCCTTGAGTTTCTTTAATATGTGAGAAAAAACTAAGAGGACCAAATGCATTTTCACTTCAGCTCTGCAATGAATTGCTTGATTAGAAGTAATTCTAATCAAGCAATCTAAAATGTGTCTTATATTTTCAGAATAAATTTATTCTGAAAATATAAGACACATTTTCAATGATATTCAGTGTTTAATCAACAAAATCATTTAGATCAGTCATGGGTGTACTTTTCAAAACAGGCTTTCTAAAATATAAGATGTGCTATGTTTTTGATTTTTTAAATTTTTGTTATTATTTGAAAGACACAAATTTAATTTCTTTCATTAAAGATTTTTAGGAAGTATATTTATATTTAGCATGAATATGAAAGTAACATGACTGATTGTTATAATAATGACAACGTTGCTCTAGATTAAAATATAAAATGTAAAAATTTAGAAACTGATGAAAACTAAGCTTAGCTGTTAAAAAGGTGCATACTGAGCTATAATGCAATACTTGTATGTTGTACTGTAGCCACGCAAAGGCATGACCTAGATTGGTCAGTAAACACTTTGGTGGAATAGATTGTGAACAAATTTAAGGTCCAGCTACAAAGTTTTTCAGTCAGCAGAGTGCAATCATTGTTGAATAATGATTTCAATAATTTGCACTGGTAGGAGTATACATTTAACATGATAAAAATATAGTATTTATATATATCGTCATCAAATCAAACAATCACTGTAGACTGAAAAAGGTACTTACTTGTTCTGCTTCAGTGGTGCATTTGTATTACTTGAAGCTAAATTTTACCCAGAATATTTGCATCTTCTCAGTTCTTGTTTCTCCATTCAGTGTCATATCAGCTGACTCCTGAATGAATCAGACGGGACAGAAAAAAAATCTATGCGCCTTCATCTGAGCCAAGTAACTTTTTTGGTCAATGTTAACAAATAAAGCCTTTAAAGAGGTCTTTGCAAGTCCTTTGCCTGCTGACTGTATTATCCTTGCTGTGTTGTCGCTCATTTGTTGTTAAAATTTTTTGGAGTAATCCATTTGACAGCCATGTGTGTCCTGGGTCCTTGTGCGTCAGGTTATGTTTTTGCAATGTGCTTCGCCTCCACCAGCAGAAATGAATTTGATCTCAGTCTGCTACTACCTCCCCCTCCCTCCACGACTATCTCCTCCTCCTAGGTCAACCAGCTTGTCCGCCAGGACTGAGGGTGGAGCCTACAACCAGGAGTGGTGCGAGAGAGAGAGAGAGAGGGAGAGAGAGAGAGGGAGAGGTTTTGTCACCCATTCCAGTACATGATTCACTCAATCATCTGAGCCGTCCAGACAGACAATCAACAGTCTTTATACGCACGATTCAGCAAATTAATTTTACAAGTACACAATCCAGAGCAGATGCCTACTGATAATTACCTTTAGTAGAGAATACTCAGTTGTTAATAGTATTAATAATATCCTTAAATCCGGCTCCCGCAACCCCCTCTGTTTCATTACCCTCAAAGCCCAAGAGCTGAACTGAGTAAGGAGTTTCTCATGTCAGTTGAAGCTCAGACTAACTGTCCCCTCTCAGATTCACTCTGTCTAGTCTCACAACACTACTGCTGTCCAAACACCAATCAGAGTTAATAAAAAATAACACAATGCGTTAGATGGATTACTGAAGAGAATAAACTGAGAGTTTAAGTGGATTAAAATGTAATCCTTTCCAAGAAAAAGATATTATGAATTGGCAAAATATTTCTGTAATGTCAATGATAAAAAGCAGGGACGGGTCTTAAGTACAGATGCTATGTGGACAATGAAAAGTATATAAATATAAAAGAAAGCAGAATACAAGTTAGACAGGTGAGGTTGGAGACAGAGATGCACTTCCTTCTACAATGTTAAGCAATAAATGAAACAAGGAGTATTTGCATTAACCATTTAAGCTGTTATTTCAGATTTTAAGAGCTTAATCAGAAGAAAGGAGACAAAGTGTATCCATGCAACAGCCTAAAGGACAGTGACATGAAGACACAAAACATGCATGTTTCTGTATTACAAATGCATACCATTCTTAATGTTAACAGCAATATAAATATTACTGTGTGTGTACTGTCCACATATTTGGGCAAAGTCTATATCTGATGCTTTGTCAATGTTTTTTCACAAAAATAAATTAGCTAGAGAGAGACAAATGGACAGACAGATGGACAGTGAGACACAAACACACATACAATTCTGCACAGGTGTGTCTGGGAGAGAGAGAGACCAAGGGAAGAAAGAGATGTAGCACCCCTCCTTATAATGATTTATTGCTTGTGTAGTCATTGATACATGCCGCTTGTGTTTTTATTCAAAGCTCTCCACTGTTTTGGGCCCTCTTGCCTTCCATACCCTTTGTTGCTGGAGGACAAGGGCTGAAGCAGTTCCACCTAACTATGAATGCCGAATGGCTGAGTCAGCCAAGTAAAGTGAAGGTCACACCTTTGGCACACACAGAAGGCTGAAACAAAACACAAAAAATGCTAAAATGCTGTCTTTAGATTTTAATTTGAAGGTTCTCGCTCTCTCTCTAACACACGCACCCACATATGATGGTAAGGACATTATTCTGGCCTGCACACAAACATTTGAAGCTGTACACAATGAGTGAATTCATAAATTCATACAAACACACACATTAATGTACAAACTTTAAACACGTGCTTAGAAATACAGGCATCCAAACAGCAAAATAATGTTCACAAATTTATTTTGACAGGTAGATTGCAGCTTCCTTTTACTTTTCCCAAAAAGCTGAAGTTAACAAGGAAACCAGTAGTGTGCTGACATTTTGCAAATAATATATCATTCCTAGTTAGTGGCCCTTGTGAGCATAGACACTGATCCACACACAGACAGCATGGTACACTAATGGGTTATTTTCTGCATGACCAGACCAAATCCATTGATCCCTGGCCAGCAGAGACTGGATTCTCCCATGATGTCAGAAAACTTGGCTTTTTTCCACAGTGGTGCCTCCAGGTTCACATAAGAAGTCTCCCTCAGTCAAACAAACCATTTTGTACGGCTGCTGACAAGGTAGGACTGTAAGCTCCCTGAGAATCTCTCTAACATGATTATTCTGGCTCCTCTGGTCTTAGAGGACATTTTGTCACAAAGCAGCAAAGCAGCAAAAATAATCCACAATCCACTTTGCTCATTTAACAGCCAAACATTACAACTGATGACCCCGGGAAAAATGGAGGGAGAATGTAAGTGCAACAAAAAGAAAAAACATTACCTGGACACTTAAATCACCTTAAATGGGAGAGATATTTAAAATTTTGCTCAAACTTTAAAGCCATGTCAACAAAACGTATTAGAAAAAGTAACTGTATGAAATATTTCTATTTTTGGAAATGCAACTCATCAGGCAGAACACCTTTAGTGAATTATATTCAGTCCTAGAGCAGCACTTAAGTTTAAATGAAATTTGGAGACTTTTAAATATTTCAATCTGTGAAGACCTTTTCCTCTGAGATTTTAACTGGATATTCTCCAACATGTTAGAATTCATTTCCAGCTCATAGGATTGTGCCAGAAATAAAAATGACAGCTGTTTTCCTGTGAGAGTGTCCCTTCTGCAAAGAACATTCAGTGACTCTTTTCTGGGACCTCTTTACTTGAACAGAGATGTTGACAAGTAACAAAATCTTGCACTGAGGTACTATGTACCAGCAAATGTTAATCAGGGGCTGTTAGTCTGGAGGAATAGAAATAGTCCTGAAATATACTGACTTGAATCCAAAAACAATCAAATTCACTTTTTAGTCAGAAATGTTGGGCTTCATCTCCAACTGTGTTAGAGACCACAAATTCAGCTACCATCAACCTCAACACAGAAAGATGAGGCTTAACTAAATGTTCACTCAGAAGGATAAAAAGTACAACAGAGCGATTCGTCTTCCTGTAGAATGACCTAAATCCACCAATCCCTTTGCTTAAGGAGTGCACATACCACAGAGCAACACCTGGTTTGTAAAGCTGGCAAAGAAAAGTTTAGAAACGGCTGAGGGAAGCATTAACTGTCAGACAAACCATGAATAACAGAGACAAACAAAGAATTTGAGATTCATCTTGTCTGAATCTATTATAACCAGAAAAGGGTACTGAGGGAGATTTCTGTGCCATTAAAGTACAGTTTTATTTTTATCAACGGACCTCTTGCTATTACAATCCGAATTCCAGAAAAATAGCAACGTTCTTTAAATTTGAGCAAAATGAAAACTAAAAGACTTTCAAATCACATGAGCCAATATTTTATTCACAACAGAACATAGATAACATAACAATGTTCAAACTGGGAAATATTACAATTTTATGCGCAAATGTGCATAAAATGCTCATTTCAAATTTGATGCTTGCTACAGGTCTCAAAATAGTTGGGACAGGGGCATGTTTACCATGGTGTAGCATCTCCTCTTCTTTTCAAAACAGTTTGAAGACGTCTGGGCATCGAGGTTATGAGTTTCTCGAGTTTTGGTGTTGGTATTCGGTCCCATTCTTGCCTGATATAGGTTTCCAGCTGCTGAAGAGTTCGTGGTCGTCTTTGATGTATTTTTTCGTTTAATGATGAGCCAAATGTTCTCTATAGGTGAAAGATCTTGACTGCAGGCAGGCCAATTCAACACCCGGATTTTTCTCTGACGAAGCCATTCTGTTGTAATAGCTGCAGTATGTGGTTTCGCACTGTCCTGCTGAAATACACAAGGTCTTCCCTGAAATAGACATCGTCTGGAGGGGAGCATATGTTGCTCTAAAACCTTTATATACCTTTCAGCATTCATAGTTCCTTCCAAAACATGCAAACTGCCCATACAGTATGCACTTATGCACCCCCATACCGGCAAAGTCAAAGCACAGCTCTCAATCTAATTGAGAATTTGTGGCTGGACTTGAAAAAAGATGTTCAGGCCTGATCCTTGAGTAACCTGACAGAACCTAAACTGTTTTGCAAAGAAGAATGGAGAAAAATTGATTGCGACATATCACATCTACTAAATACTGACCTACAGTAAAGGGGATGAATATTTATTCATTCATCGTCTTCTGCTTATCTAATTCAGGTTTGCAGGGGGCACAGGACCCTATCCCAGCTGTCATGGGGCAATGGTCAGGTGCACCCTGGATAGGTTGCCAGTCTGTTGCAGAGCCAACACAAAAAGACAGACAACCATTCACACCTATGGCCAATTTAGAATCACCAGTTAACCTGATCCCTGATTCGGAGCACCTGGAGAGAACATGCAAGCTCCATACAGAGGGGCTCAAGCTGGCTGTCTGTTGAACCCAGACCCTCTTGCTGTGAAGTGACAGTGTTAACCACCACACCAATGTGCTGCCCTGAGTATTTAACCAGACATTTATTTTATCTTCTATATTTTTAATTAATTGGCATTAGTTTGTAAAACTTTGACATGAAAGAAGCTTATTTGACATGAAAGAAGCTTTTTTGCAATTTCTTGTCAAAAATTATATTGACCATGATTTCATTTATTAAAGACATAAAATGGTGAAACGTCTAAGGGGGGGCTGAATACTATTTATAAGCAATGTAAAGAGAAAATATCCAGTTAGCAGCAGTTCTTTGGGTGAAAATACCTTGCCTTACCAAAAGTCGAGAATGGCCAGACTGATTCCAGCTGATACAAAGGCAACATTAACTCAAATAACCACTCACTGCAACCAAGGTATGCAGAAGAACACATCAAACCTTGAAGCAGATGGGCTACAGCAGCGGAGGACCACACTGGGTTCCACTCATCAGCTAAGGACAGGAAACTGAGGCTGCAATTCACACAGGTTAACCAAAAATGGAGAACAGAAGAATACAAAAATATTACCTGGTCTGATGAGTTTCAATTTCTGCTGCAACATTCAAATGGTAGGATCAGAATTTGATATAAACAACATGAAAGCATAGATCCATCCTGCCAGCTTCAGTGGGTGGTAGTGCTCTAATGGTATGGAGATGTTTTCTTGACAGACATTGGGCCTCTTAGTATCAAATGAGAAATGAGCAGCCTAAGTAAGTATTGTTGTTGACCATGTCCATCTCTATATGACTGCAGTGCACCATCTTCTCATGGCTGCCATGTCACAAAGTTCACATCATCTCAAAACGATTTCTTGAACTTGACAGTAAGTTCACCGTACTCAAATGGCCTCCACAGTCACCATATCTCAATCCAATAGAGCACCTTAAAAATCTGTAGCAAATGCAAGTTGCTATCATGTCTGTATGGATCAGAATCTCTAAGGGATGTTTTCAACACATTGTTAAATCTATGATACAAAGAATTAAGATAGTACTGATGGTAAAGGGTGTCCCACCTGGTACTGGTGAGGTGTACCTAATAGTGACCAGTAAGTATAAAAACATTGACTTTTATGCTTACAGACCAGTAACATCTCTTTCCAGAAACAGTTTTTCTTTGACTGAACCACACAACATGACTATCTTTTGGGGGAAATATTCCATAGGGCACGTTGTTTTGACGTTCTGCTGGTAAATTTTGTAAATAGTTATTTATGTTTGATATATTTACATTCACAACTGTTATAACTGAAATCAATATCTCAAACACCTGGAAGAAGTTCTTTGTATGGCTAGAGTTATGCACTAGGGCTGCATCAAAAGTGGTTGCTGTATTGGGTTGTAGCAATTATAGTGTAATATCCTCTTATATTTAAGATTTACAAAACTCAATCTGAGCATTTCCCTTACATTATTTCCCTTACATTTTATATTTTTAATTCCTTTTAAAGTAAGCATACAGGTGGCCAGACAAAACTATAAATCAATCACCTTTTATGAGCTCATCTCCTATTTTGCATGTTATTAAACACCATTCTGTGAGGGAACTACATCTGTAAGATCAGTGTGGATAAGAACACTTATTAATGAGCACTTTGGCAGGACATTATGTTGCTGTTGGGATCAGGTTTGTGGTCTTTCAGCTACAAGATAATCTCTGTAAACAAACGTCCTGCTGATAGAAATTGAAAACATTTCTATTATGTTTTGTTTAGTTTATATTAATTTCAATTCAAGCTGCCCATGATCTAATCTGTCCCTGAAATAATCAATTTATTGTGAAGTGGTAAATTTATTGGTCATATTATATAGCATGCTCTGCATTTGGTCACAGTATGATAGCCACAACTACTTTTCATAGGAGAAGCACAGCTATTATCTTTGTGCTTTGACTTTCTAATAGCTGTCAAAGACATAGATAAATAAGCTGAATGGCAGACTCGCAATTCTCACTGCCAAGCTGGATATTAATAGAAGCTTGTGAAGACAGATCTAAGCCACTGGCCTCACACATACAGATGGAGCACACAGCGATGTCATGAAGTTGATAGCCCAGAAAAGTTTTACCAAGCACTGTTGTTGTTGTTGTTTCTGCTTCTTACTGGTACAAAAGACTGTAGAAAATTTGAAAGAATAATGAGAAATAAATTGCATTTTAGTGTCCCCATAGTGTAGTTATTTACACATTTGCCTAACAAACAAAAGATCCCTGGTTCAATTCCAGGTGGGGAAGCAAGCCCCTCTCACCATGAAAGGTTGCATCAGGAAGGGCTTCCGGCATAAAACCTCTGCCAAATTACCAATGCGGATTAATCTGCTGTGGCGACCCCCCGGGGGAGAATACAAGGGAGCAGCTGAAGGTACACCCATGAGAAATAAATTGCATAATATTGTATGTCTTCAGATATATTTCTCAAGTGATCCTAATTTCAAACAACTCACTAAAGCAGAAGATACTATAATGCTAAATTCATGGTGGTGTCACTGGCCTGCCATTTTTCAGTGCCACTCTTTTATATATTTTATATATTTATTATGTAATTGTAATTTTCTCCTACACTGCAATAATATCTGGTAATAAGTAAACCTTCAAGTTTTATTTTACATTGTAGTGCAGGAACCAAAGTATCCCAGCTATAGTATTAAGTGTGACTTCACATCTTTGATTTACTCATTGATTATGCAATGAGAGTAAGCACAATTTTCCACGTCTATATCGCATAGTTACCCAGTATTTTCAACTCTTCGCTTCTGTGATTTGTATAGTCTGCACATGAATTTAAATGCCAGAAGAAACTAGGTAGTATTTTTAGCATATGATTCTTACCCCTAATTACACTGTAAATTATAGGCTGTGCTATAAAGTGAAGAAGGATGAATATTGAAAAAATACAGACAGGAACAAAAATATGTGGAATAAAACATGTGGAATGTGAGTCCTGAGCCATCAGAAGGATGAGGCTCTGCCCAGTCCAGGCATTTTGAGCAAATTAATAAATACTGACTTAGCCTTTTCCTGATCTGCTGTTTATTTTCACCAGACATGCCACCTGACAAAATCTCTCTCCTTTAAAATAACTATGCTTTTGCTGAAATGTAGCCCTTTTTATTCATTGCTTCACTCCAGCAACATTTTGTAGGTGGCCATGCCTCTTCAGTTTATAAAGCAAGGCCAGCATCATTCAGTCCAAACTTTCCTGCTGCAAGAACTGCAGACAAAAACTCTTTCCACAAAAGTATTATGAAATATTACAGCACATATATTTAAAGTAGATGTGTCCCTGGTAGTGTAGTGGTTTACGCTTTTGCCTTACAAGCGAAAGGTCCCTTGTTTGATCCCAGGTGGGGACACAAGGCCCTCTCACCATGGAGGGTTGCGTCAGAAAGGGCATCCAGTGTAAAACCGCTGCCAAATTACCAATGCGGATTAATCCATTGTGGTGACCCCGTGGTGGAGAATACAAGGGAACAGCTGAAAGGTACATAATATTTATAGTAGATCATCAAAAAAGCTTTTATTATGGATATATATAATTCTTCTTAATAAAGACACAATTAATACATTTACAGTGTATGAAGCTGTGAAAGATGATATCAGTTTTAAGATTTGAATAAACAAGGATCAGGACATTCCTGAATTACAGTATGTGTGCAGTATCAATATTTACAGTATGCCCATAAGGGTCCTGAGAAGTGGCCTTTTTTGCAGAGAACGTATAAATATTTTTTCTGACTAAAACTCAAATATGTTTTTGCTCATCTTTTTATCTCTTTCTTTCTTTTCTCCTCTTTTTTGGTGCTCATTTTATTGGTCTGTTGTTTTCTGTTTTTAGAGTCCTCTTACTGCAGGATGGCATTGATGGATAATCTGTGTGCACAGCAAACATACAAAAGGCTTAGATAAGGGAAGGATAAACATCCAAGCATATCGACAGAAAGACAACAGAAAAGAACCAGGTAGTGAAGAGGCACAAAAGAGAGGAAAGGAAAGGAAACCAGTGAAAATCATCAAAACAAAAGACAGTGCTTGCATGGTTTTAACACAGCATGAAGGTGTTTTCAAAATGTTTTGTTTTGCTCCACTAATGATTGTTGCATTTTTTGATTGTTGCAATGTGACATTTTAACTGTAATAAGAAAAAGAAAAAAGCTGTGACAAAAATAAACTTTGAACGCTCCCTGATTTAGGCATTTTTTTCCCTCCTTTCCCCTTTCCTGTGTAAACACGATCCATCCTCCCCAAACCTGCCTCTCCTCTGTGGGAAACAAAATGTTTGGGATCAAGATAAACTAGAATGACCGTAATTCAAGTATAAAAGTGGATAGAAGATACTAGAATAGTGGGTACCTGCAACCTAGAGAAAGAATAACAGGCACCATGAGGAGAAAGAATTAGAGGGATTAAGTGGAGAGAGCATGGTAAACTAGGGGAGAGGAAACTATCTGTCAGTGTTTAGTGAAGAAAAATGAAGAAACTGGAACATCAGTGACATCACAGTGGAATAAAGCCCAGTTCAGGAGAATTGTGCGTGGGCAGCCTCCAAAGTGATCATCCAGTAAAAAAAACAGACTGCAAGCACAACGTGATGGTTGAGGAAGGTGGTGTGGTCTGCGTGTACACAGAGCATGTACATGAGTGAGAAGAGCAGTGCAGCGCATGTTTCCGTACAGATGGAAGTTTGTTTACATAGGCTTAAGTGTGAGAAGTGAGTATGCAGATGGAGATGCAGATGTAGTGAATAGCACTCTGTGCTCTTCAGGGGGCTCGGGTATAAACTGGCAGTGTCAAGGTGTTTTTGCTCTCCACATTTCTTCCACTTTTTCAATGTCAGCCAACTCCCTACTGAGTGTGTGTGTGTGTGTGTGTGTGTGTGTGTGTGTGTGTGTGTGCGCGCGCGCGCGCGTGTGTGTGTGAGAGAGAGAGAGAGAGAGAGAGAGAGACAGAAAGTAGATGTTGTAGCATGACCACAAATTTTTATGTCCTTAATGGATGTATGTTCTTCAGTGAGTCAAGATGTGTGAACATACACGCGCATGTATATATATATATATATATATATATATATATATATATATGTATGTATGTGTGTGTACTTTTTTTTTTTTTTTAAAATTTTTTATATGT
>VUQH01088579.1:0-13980 GCA_015106775.1 Etroplus canarensis | reverse complement strand
TCCTCATGCTTTGTGTGTGTGTGTGTGTGTGTGTGTGTGTTTGGGCCACACAGTGTGCATTTTTATATAGGGTGGAATGCATCACTTTAACAAGAGCACATTAACCCCCTTCACTAACCCACCCATGCGGCAATGCTATCAGTTACTGTCAATCTCACAGACAGAAGATTGCCCTACCCTAAACATCATAAACTTTGGCTGACTACCCAAGACCTACTGCTGATTGCTGTAAGTTGGTACCCTATTTTTTAACCATTCCCTGTTTCCAGGGTCATCAGTCTGGCAGCCTTCTTATGAAAGCTCCCAAATGATTCATCTCACCTTCCATGTGGTCAAGTTGAAGTTAGTGTTCCTATGTCCAGATTGGGCCAGTCTGTTCTTTGTATTTGGTTATTACAGCACCAAACAAGAGCTATGTGTTAAAAGTACGTATGGAATAATATTAAACATAGCAATCAGGTAATGTTTTATTGTAGATGGACTATCAAAGAGCAATCAGAAAAGTATATGCGTTTTTGAGTTTGAGCGTGGATGTGTGTATAGTGAAAAGAAAGTGAATGCATGTGTGTTTTTCAGCAAAAACACATATTTTTTCAGGCTACTTGAAGATGCCTGGCAGCTTAAAAGAAGCAAGTGAACCACAGAACTGTAGATAATTATCACAACATCTATAGCATTCAGCAGCTCAGCATTTCATTATAAACCAGTGCATATTTTGTTTAAAGTCACTTTGATTGTGTTTGACTTGAGCAATAACTGAGTCTGTTGGACCAGAGTCTATCTGTGTTTGCCTGTAACTCAAACCAACACACTACACGCTCGATGCAGCATCTGGCTTTCACATTACATTTGAGGCTAAGTTTTGAGGAGCCTCTGAAATATGTTGGAATTCAATTAAAACGTGCGCTCTGCGTAGGCTAACTGGACATCTTCCAAGAGTGCATTTCACACACCATAAACACTACAGAAATCTTTAAACATATAACCTAAAAGGGCACTGCCAAGCCTTTTAGATTTGTCGGGCAGCATGCATTTAAAAATCTTCCAAAAATAACAAGCTGTTTTGCATTTGAAAGAAAAAAGAAGGCAATAAAATCCTCCGAATTTATGTTTTTTGAAGACAAAAGTCCCCCCCCTTTCTTTTTCTAATATTTTAATATTTCACTTGACTTCAGAATAGCTGGAGTTGTGATGGAGGTAGCAGTGTAAGTATATTAGAATTTAAAACACATGCCCACCTCAACATAACCACTTCCACCATTAGGCTTGTGTTGATTACTATCCATGAGGGGTGTGAAGTCCCAAATTCTATTCTTTTTTGATTGCTCATCATCGTTAATCAGTACAGGTTTACATAATGGGTCAACTTCTGCATGTCTGACTGTACAGCTGGATCAGCTAACTCTATCACAGTAGGTGTCAAAGTGAATCCATTCATCACTGCAGTAAACAGGAAACTGGTTTGAACCACAAAAATAAGATATTTGTCAAGTAACATAACACAGAACACAGACTGCTTTGAAATCTTTTTTAGCTCACCCCTAATGCAACATCCTGCCCCAAGTGCAAAATATTTTACTAGTTATCATAGTGAGGTTCACATATGGTGTGGTCTCTGTCAAAATCCTAAATAAACTCTTATCAAGCCGAAAAATCTATGTCAAATAACCACCCTCTGTACCAGAGCTGATTTACAGTAAAACAATGTCTTGTTAGCAGGTTAAGCAAAGCTACTGCACGATATGGAAACAGATATGATTATATAATATAATACAACAACAAATCTTGTTAAAGCTAACAGCAGGTACAGGAACCCCATTCAGAACCTCAGCCCCTTGTTATTATTCTTCACCTGATCTAATCCTGATGAACAATAAACGACACATGCATCCGATAAGAATACAGCCAGTGAAAATATGTCCATCTGAAGAGAATTACAAATAAAGGAGAGGAGGAGAAAAAGAAAAGAGATAAGTCTGGTACTTTTAAAAATTCCAAAACTCAAAAGACAGCATGAATAGATGGTCAAGACCTGTGAAGGAGTACAAGTTTTCCCAAACTTTGGCTCAGACCTAATTCTTTCTGGCTCATGGCTGTGTGCTGGTTGTGGCTTCAAACTGCAGTGAGTTTATTTAGTGGGTCTCTGGAAAATTCCTCAGCTGAAGCCAAAAAGTAAGATGATAACTGCTGTTCTCCTTTTTCAATTTCAGTTAAATATTACCAAATCTGCGTGCTTTCTTTGATCAAGGTAACTGCCAGTTTGTGCGTTAACTGATGCCGTTTACTATTAGAACTGGCCTCACACTGGTTTTACCACATTTCCCTTGGCCTCAAACCTGCTTCTTCCCGCAAGGTTATGAGGCTCAGTGGAGGGATCTAGATCTGCTGACATCCACGAATACAGGGCAGCAGTCATATTTACACAAACTTACACAGAGAAGAAAAGAACTCTGCAGCAGTGAGCTTTGCAGAAGAGTAAGTGAATAAAAAAAGATAGAAAGGACAACCATAATTTTGTCTGTCACTTTGCATTAGAAAAGAAATTACTCCAGTAAATGCCCATTTATACATGTCCACACAGGTTTTTCCTCTAATGGACTATTGCTCTGTGATAAACGCTCCAGTGCCTCTGCTGGACCACCTACCCAGCAGGAAAATCAGGTCATGCACCTGGAAATGGTCAGAGCCACAAACACCAACAAACATTATGTGATTAAGGTTGGCTATTACTCAAGACCTTGGCCCACACCAGAGCCAGACAGAGGTGGAGATAGGGAGTATTGTAACCTACATGAATCATTTGGAAGGAGGACTTATTAACAGAAAGAAAGAAAGAAAGAAAGAAAGAAAGAAAGAAAGAAAGAAAGAAAGAAAGAAAGAAAGAACTAAGAGTGATTAATGTTAGAGATTTTATTTTCAACAGTTTTGACACATAGAGCAAAATTGATCAGTTTCACAATATTGATGCTACCTTTTTATGTTGATCTATTAATTTCTGTTGTCCTGCATCAACGCCATTTGAAGTCATAGGACTTTCTTTCAGAAGACTTAGGTTTGTCCAACGTGTAGTACCATTTTTTGCATCTAATTTGGACTTGTTTCTGTTTTCTCTCCCTTTAGATTAATTTGGTTTAGGTGCCAGCACTTCTTGACTATTTAGGACAATGGTTTGAGTTAAAATAGTTTCTTTCACAGCATTAATAAACAAAAAAATTGCCTTTTTTACACTTTCAAGTTGCCAAGAATGTGCCACAAGCTTCAAGGGATCTCACAACTGTAACAATAAGTAGTTTTACACTGCGGGCCATTGTACTGTTAGACTAGGCTCTTTTTGACAACTTCATTACATGTCCCAGGCTAAACAACTATCCATCCATCTGTCCATTCATTTAACTGGGGGGGTTACCAGTTGTCATAGGGCAAGAGGCAACAAGCACCCTGGACAGGTCACCAGTCTTGTCACAGGGCTAACACAAAGACAGGCAGCCATTCACACTTCCATTCACACTTAACCGAACAGGCATGTGTTTGCACTGTGGGAGGAAGCTGGAGCACCTAGAGAGAATTCACGCAGGCACAGGGAGAACATGCCAAATTCCACACAGAAAGGCCCCAGTCAGCCGGTGGGTTCAGACCAGGAACACTCCTGCTGTGAGGTGAAAGAGCTAACCACTAAACCACCCAGACGTCCAGCTAAACAACTAATCAACAGGAAAAATATTAAGTAGTTAGAAAAAAACTCTGCATAAAGAAAGCAATCATTACAGCTACAATTAGACCTAAACATACATTAAAGTATTGTAAGCAAAAGAAAGAAACTAAGGTAAGTCTATCTACCCACCAGATAAAACTATTCAAACAGTAAAACTTCTGACATGGCCCAGTTCTTTACCTGCCCGGCTGATGTTTTTGCAAATAACATGTTCGTGTGTTAAGTAAGAAGAGTAGTCCTGCCAAACAGCTGCTTATTTATAACATCTGTTTGCCTTATGACTATTAACACAGCACTAAGTTGCTTCTATGCACCCCCACCTTGTAATAATCAGTAATAACAAATTAGGGATACATCCCACTCCAGTACACTCTGCTACTTGTTCAAAGAATCCTATTGCATACATTTACAATTCTAGTTAGTCTTTTCAGTTTGGGTTCTGTCTTGTAGGACATTATTTTGCTGGAAAACGTATCAGGGTTTAAAGTGAGAAGGAACCACTGCCTTTCAGTTTTTGGACAGCAGACAAACATCCTCCCAGTTGTTTGTACTGTAAATCACATTATGCTCCACAACACCCTCCAACAAACCTGCCGTCTACCAACACCTCCTACTGTGACACATTAATTATAACTTCCTGTATACAGCCTATCCCAAGCCATGAATACGTAATGCCCCAAAATGAGTCATATTCACATAGCAGACGCCCAGCAGTGAATAAATACAACCTATCCATCACATGCTGCCCAGTGAAAAATTAATGAAAGCCCACAGAGGCAGGCAGGAGGCTGGACTTAGCCAACGGGAAGAGTGGAAATTATTATACTTTATCTTTTTTTTTTTTTTTAAGAAGTGACTTTTCAACAGCCATCACCACAATGTCCCAATTATGCCATTCATACTAGACTAGACTTGAGTACCTGTAAGACTACATGAAAACACATGTCAAAGTTATAGAAGAGAACAAGCAGGTGTTCTTTTAATTTCTGACTTCACATCTTTACTGACCAAACGTGATCCTAACATGGGATATAACTTGAAGTTTCTCCCTACTGAAAGCCATCTCTGTCTTTCCTTGGGATGGTGAAAAATGCAGCAGAAACTGGCAGGTCATTCATCTCTGTTGTCCCAGTGGGTGGTGCTGGCTACAGGTTGACTAATGGTCCTGTTGAAATGCTTCAGATGTCTGAGTAATGACAAGCTATAAAAGCTAAGCTGACTATAAAGTCAACTAATCTGAAATCTACTGGTGATGAGAGCTGTGAAAGTTTTAGAATAAGGAAATGTCATAACACTATGAAGGCTGAGGTTAGAACCCGTTAGGATGTAATCAAATCAAGGATAAAATAAGTCAACAGTACTGTAGCTGTTATGGTTAAGCTGTTTAATTCCGCTGGAATCCTGTGCTTGGAAACAGTGAAATTCAGAAAACCTAAACAAATGAACGAAGGAAGAAAAGTAAAACAGAAAGAGGAAAGACAGAATGAGGTTGACAGAAGGTGGCAAGAAAGAAAGGAATAAAGTAAAGAGAAGTTGAGTTTCTATCCTGAGTTTGTACATCCTCTAACCAAACCACATTCCCTGTGCTGAACAGCTCCCATTTAGCCTGTCCCCCAGCCCTACCTCCCTTTCTGTTATTGCTCCTTCTGCTCCTCATGTCTGTTAAGTCAGCATGACATTTTATGATGCCTGGATATTAAAAAGCAGTTTCTATTATGTGCGAGAGGGAAGTGGAAACAGCCATGCTCATGCTAGGTAATTAGGGGAAGCAGGCAAGGGTATATTTATGAATGCAGTCGAGGGCTAGGGGGAGACCGAGGGAATTGGTGTGTAATGTCCTGCTGTCAGTAACAGTTTTCTCTTTAACTCTATATAGAGCACTGTTAAAGGTGGAAATCATTTTGAATCTCATTTAAGATCCATGATTTCTCTGAATCATTTGGTTTATTTGTCCTTCATGAGAAGTTGAACAGAATAACGCCAGCTGGAGCAATGATGAAAGTTACTAAAGTAGCTCTAAGCAGTTAAAGGAAACAGGGCTGTGGCAGGATAAATTTGATTACAGTTTGTTATAGATAACACAGCTAACAATCTGCTTAGAGTTGTCAACAGGCCCGTATTTCACCAAAATACAAACCATTCTGTAAAAGCCACTGTAGTGTATTGTTCTAAAGCCGAATGAATTTCTGCAGCACTGCTAGGCTGTTCAAGTTGGAACTAAACTGTAAACATTAAAGTTTATTACAACTTAACTGTCTAACATTTAAGGAATATTGTCAGAATTAATTTAACTTGTTATACACTTGAATATATACGGATAAAATTAACTCAATTCAATTTTGTTGTATTCATATAGCGCCAATTCACAAAAAAAGTCGCCTCAAGGCACTTTACACGGTAAGGTAAAGCTCCTACAGTGTTAGAGAGAGAACCCTAACAATCTAACCCCCTATTAGCAAGCACTCGGCAACTGTGGGAAGGAAGAACTCCCTTTTAATCGGAAGAGACCCCCGGCAGAACCAGGCTCAGGGACCACCTGGTGGTCAGGTGGTCAGGAGAGAGAGAAAGGAGAGCAAAGAGAGACACAGACTATGGAAGGGAGAAAATTAATGTCCTTTCACTACATTTTACACCAGTACTTACTTATAATTTTATTAAACAATTATGTTATGTCAATTATTTTTGCTGAAAACTTTTTTAATTTAATTTTTTCTGAACATTAACTTGTTTATATCTTAATCATTATTTCATGCTTTTCCATTAAGCACATTGTGATAATAAGTGCTAGACAAATTGTATATTATAGCCAAACTATTTATTTAAATGATAAATAAAAGTTTCTGCTTGTACTGTCCTCTCCATTTAGAAATCTCCTTTTGATTTTATTAACAGAGATTGCATGGCGCCAGAGGCAATTTTTCATAGATGGCATCAGAAGATACGCTATAAAACCACACGCCCTGTGTTCCTCTCTCCTGATGTGGTCAGCATATCCGTTTCTGATATTCTCTAGAGAAATTTCTCAGTGCAGAACTGCTTTCTGCCCAAATATGTTTCACCAAATCTGAAATAATAATAATATGTTGAATTACCTTAACATGAAAGCACCCTGCTCAGGTGCAGTGTAAAGGAGTTGCTTGGAATAGAGAGAAGGAAATCACCTTTGATCAGTGTTTAGTTTTTCAGTTCTGCTCAGTGGCCCTTGTATGGTTCAAACACACACACACACACACACACACACACACACCTACACACACACAGTGTGAATTGTATCCGTTACTTTGTAGTATCAGGGTTGTGGCTTTTGGCCCTGTGCAGCTGTACTGTATCTTGCCTTTCTCTGTTCAAAAACATTAAACAATATTTCCAGCCAGCCCCTCCTGGCCCCCAGCTCAATAACAGTTTGAGGCTGTGAGAGAAGTGAGTTGAGGTGGTTCAGACACCTCAGAGCCTTGGGGGCTGCCCTGGGCTCTCCCTGGAACCACAAACCAGTACAGGTCACACTCAAGTTTGTTGCTTTTCGTTTTCTCCACAGCTCAGGGACAAAATGAAGCTTTAACCTCGTAATCTACCTAACGTGTCCCCTGATAGCACTTCTGGATTTAGAGGTGGGAAATTACACTTCAGGTCTGAAAGGTAATGTGGGAGATATGCGACTTTTGGGCATAGCCAGTGAAAGACGGCAGTTTAGATCATGGACCCACAATAATGGGGTGCATATTTCTCATTTCATACTTTAAAATACAATATTGTTCCCAGTATCAATACAAGATTACAGTGCTCAATAAAACAAAAACAATATAACATATGTTTGTTTATATGTTTTTATCTTTTATTGTTTTTAGTTTGAAGGTAGGAAGAGATATAATATGACAGCAGTCTCTCTGCCACCTGTCACAGTGTAGCTTTAGGGGGAAACACATTCTGTCATATATTCTCCCCAGAGCCAACTCAGGCCATCCTGCCCACTTTGACTGCTGCACAATCAGCCCTCTGTTCGTGACTCAGAGTGGGTTCCGCTCCTTCCACCCACATTTCTGTGAAAACAACCCAGTCTCAAGCACACTCTCTCTTTTGGAAAACCCATATGTAAATACACACTCCTGGACTTACTTCTAAACCCATTGCCCACCCCAGTGCAGGCAGACCTATGGGGAACCTGACCCCATTCCTGCCACTTAGCATTATATTCCTGCCTGTCTACTTAATTGGAACCACATGTGTGTGCTTGTGTGCTTAACCCAAAGATGCATGTAAATGCAGGTCTGCCAATGCATTCCTACCAACACTTTGGGTGTGACTGCGTATACAAACTTGACACTCTGACAGGGTTGGCAGGATACATTATTCAGGCCATTTCACACCCTCACTTTCAGCCTTGATCTTTGTCCATCACACAGGTATATTTACATAAGTAACCACTTTCCAAAGCCTAGCTATGCTATAGTGTGACTATTTAGACAAGACTGTATTAATGCAGATAAACTTCCAAGCTCATTTCACACATGCAATGCATTACATAAACATGTCGTGTTAGAGTCATGTCTGAATAAGCATCCCTGTCACTCTAATGCCAAGCCAGCACTGGCTAGATGTTTAGAGGTTCCGCTGATTAACACATCAAACACTGGACAATATTTAAACTGAATGTCATCAGATTAATGTAAGTGCTGAAGCAGGATATAATTAAATATGCAGAAAAAGCATGTGCATGTGTGTTTTTCTGCAAGATGAAAATATCTGTAACAAATTTAGCACAATATTTTTATCACATTTACACAAAAATACATTTTAATAAGCAAAAATATCTTTTTAATGAGCCAATTGTCAGTTATTGAGAAGAATTTTCCCTCATGAGATCAATTTTCATAAACATCATTTTTCCTTTGTGGTGTGGAAAGCATAGTTTAATAAAAACAACGTTTGTAAAACTATGACAAAACTAGAGCCTTCAAAAGATTTTGATCTTCATTCATGCTCACTGCACAAATGAACAAATTACAGCCTCTTTTCAGTAAAAATCAGAATGATAACAGAATGCACTGATCTGTTAATAATTAAGAGGCAACATAACAGTTAGGACAAGTTTTTATTTCCCAGTGTGTGACATCACCTTTTCTTTTAAAAAGACTCGGCGAACTTAGGATACCAATACCTGCAATTTTGCATGAATTTTGTATAAAAATGTTTCCTGTTGTTGCTTATGCAGTCTGCATGTATGTTTTTCCTAACTGTATTGGTAAGCATTAGTGAGGCTTACACAGACGTGCAAGTTACCCTTGCCATGTGCATCAAGCCTCTGATTTCTGGAATGATTTTTACACCCAGTCATATTAGCAAATAACATTGCCTGTGACGATGACGATGAGATGTTTCACTACTTTTTAATCTGTTGCACAGGATCACTGTCTTTTCAGTCACATGGTTCATAGTCCCACTTGCCAACGACTTTTTAACTTAGCTGCAATATATGGTAGCAGGGACAAACCACCATGTGAGAAAATCCCTCCACTACTCCCAGTGTATGTGATGACACAGGGGATCCTACTAATGTATAATGATGAAAATGTTGTGCCACTGTGACAAGGTGAAGTCTTTGCTTCAGTGTAAGAGACCCATGAACCAACATATGGTTCAGTGTATTGCAGTCGACACTGACATATTGCAAGTAGAGCTGGAGTGGGGCTCACATCAAGAGGAGGCTCGTCTAAACCACTTACTCTATAGATCATCAGAGACAGAGAGCTCTCCCTCAGCATGCACAAGCTCCTAAAGCAAGTCTATTCAGTATGAAAAGAAAACAGAGAAACCACACTATGTCTTCTGAGTATTATTTCATTTATGTGTGTGGCATGAAATTCTTACAAAAAAAAGAGCATGAAGTGGGTCAATACATAGACCACACACACACACAAAAATAACCATGCAGTAGCGCTGTCAAAATAGGACAAAAATCACATTGTTTGACCATTTGTTCAAAAGAAAATCCACACAGAATCAAGCTCTTTGAATATATTATCCAGCGCACATCTTTTCTGATAGACATCCCGCTGACAGACAGCCTAAACCTAACAACACAAACACAAATCTTATTTTCAGAAAAGCTGGGATATTTTCCAAAATTAGTAAAAACAATAAATAAACTCTGTGATATGTTAATTTACATGAACCGTTATTTAACAGACAAAAGTTCAAAAAAGATTTTTAAGAAGTTTTACTGATCAATTAACTGTGTTTTCTAAATATGCCCAAATGTAGAATTTAATGAGTGCAACAAAAGTTGGGACAGAGTTCAAATAATATTCACAGACTTTTCAAGTAACACTGATTTGCCACATTAAGCAGGCTGATTATCCTTGGGTGTAAACATACAGTAGCATCCATCAAGTCTTTACATTTAAGGATCAGGGGTCCCCCCTTCATGCCAAATTTTTGAGAGAATTGTTAGTCAGATCAAATGTAACATTTCTCAGTACATGAATGACTTCTTCAGTGCATAATATTGTAAAAATTTTCAGAGAATTCTGAGACATGTAAAAGCAAGGTTGAAACCCACTGTTGAACATACGTAATCTCTGAGCCCTTGGACAACACTGCCTATGAAAACATTATGCATCTGTGTCAAATATAGCCACCCATGCTTGGGAGCACTATGGAAGACCCTTGTCACTTAACACAGCATCCAGAAATGCAGCTAGAAACTGTATTACACAAGTTACACAAATTGTATCAACGCTTTGCAGAAACACTGCTGAGTTCTGTGGACCTGAGCTAAACTATGGTCAGATAAGTCCACATTTCTGTTCATTAAAAAAAAGAAACAGGTGTTGAGTTATCCATGCCAAAGATGATGAAAATGACCATTTACGCTGTTTTTAATAACATGTGAAAAACACCTACAGCATGGGTGAGTTGCATGTATTCTAATGTACCATTGACTCTGAGGCATAAAATTGGTATTTTAGAGAGACAAATGCTACTATCAAAGTGAAGTGTCCTCCTGGTCCATCCATGACTACATTCTACTCAGCCTATGACAGTGTGGCTTTGAGTGTCTGTGCTTCACTGCCCTGCTATCAGTTCAGAGCTATGCTATTGAAAATTAATGTTGGATCATGAAGAGGAGAATCAGACAATGGACAATGAACTATTAAAGCCCCTGTCACACCTTGACAATTTAACCAGCATATGCCGACGCATCAAAATTTCTATAAAACTCTGGCATATGCAGAACTATGATTTTTTTTTATTATGTACGTATAAATAACGTTTATACGTCACACATCAAATACGTCTACTTGGGTCAATATGTGTTGGAGATAAGTTCGCTATAAGTTACACATAGGTTCAAAGCACGTAACTCATAGGTTAGAAATATGTTTTAGGTATGCTAGACATTATCTCGACTTATGAGTAACTTAGAAGTAAAGTGCGTGAACGTGTGTCAACGATCACATAACTTACCTACAACTAATGGTCCGTGTATGCAGGATGTATAAGCCATACACTGGCATATGTCGGAAATTCTGTGTATGCTCAAAATTTTTCAGCAAACTCACCGTACTATGACATACACCGGCGTGCTTCAGTGTGCTCTTAATTTATACAAAACCTACCAATAACTTATTCCACGTAGACCAGCATATTCACTGAATTTTTTATACGTGGGCATAGGCTGGTTAAATCATCAAAATGTGACAGGGACTTAAGTAGCTGAAATGTCAGATCAAGCATTAATGGACAAGAGTTCAAATTGGAAAATTACAATTAGTATCCTCAGTTCCAAAATAATTTAAAAGAGTTATTAAAAGGAAATATGATGTAAAACAATGATAAATGTGCCTCTGTCCAAACTTTTTTTGAGTGTTTTGCAGCCATCAAATTCTTCAAAAACTTGTGTACATTTACAAACTACAAATAAGTTTGTCAGTAAAACCACTGAAAATCTTTTCTTTGTAGTTTTGTGAGTTAAATAAAGGTTTATATGAATTAACATTACACAGACATATGCTTTTATATTTTGGAATATATCCCAACTTTTGTGGAAATGCAGTTTGTAAAACAGCACAACAACCACAGGCCAAAGAACACAGGCCTCAACTGATGCCATATTCCTATTTTAGCAACACAGAAAGAAAATGTGCCTCAGCGCTTTCATCAGCTGGGTTGAGGCAGTTTCCCTTGGGATTAATAAAGTATCTATCTGTCTATCTATCTATCTATCTATCTATCTATCTATCTATCTATCTAAATGCTATAAGAAGTGATGTCTCTTTGATGAGCTTCAGTAAGTGATATAATAATCACACTACAACACATCTGATAAAATAACATGTCAGCATTATTGCATCTCAATGCTCTTAGGGGAGACTGAGTCAAATAAACAGATTCCATTTCAAAAGGCAAAAACTTGTAATGAGGAGTCATGCCTTGTCAGATCAAACCTTTCCCCTTTACCACCACAGTTCCACCACTAAAGTGCTCCTCCTGTTAACATTCCTCACTCACAATAGTGGTATTGTTGCTGTTAGTGGAAGGAATGGAGTTTATACTGCCTTCTAGTGAGGCTATCCATCTCTTATGAGAACACACTGGGGGATTTTAGTCACTGGAACATTTTAGACGTACACATACAGACAGACAACAGAGAGGGGTAAAATATAGATTGGATAAACTCGACACTGGCAAGCAAACAATACCATGACAGACCATTTCTGGCACCAAAGGATCAGGCAACCCATAACTCATGATGAGGCTACTGTACAACCATGAAAAGCAGTGATACACTGGCTTAATTTTGAGACAATAAAGTAAAGGGCAATTTTGTAAAAGAAAAAAAAATCCAACTTGTGTTTTTTCATTACAGTTTTGTTCCTCACAGGCCACTTTACTGACACCAATTGCATCCCAACAGACACCACCCATACCAGGTAAAAGCAATATCTATTATCGTGAATTGGTCAATGTTTCACGAAACAGTTGTATTATCACAATTGCAGAGTCAAGAGGATGTGGCTGTTGAGGGCACTGGAACTACACTGAACCCATTCACAAGCTGACTGTCTTTCAGTGTTATCAGAAACTCCTTTCTGGAAAGTCTGCAGACAAGACCAGCTGGCTGGCTGCTATAAAAGTGGATATAGCCAAAGGGTCTCAATAAAGCCACAAGGAAAGTGCCTTAAACCAGCATTCTTTCTAATGACTAACGAGGAGCCACTCCACTAGTTTCAAGAGCACAGTTAACTTTTTGTAAAATTTGGTCACATCTACTGCAAAAAATAAGGAGATATTGATCTCTCTCCAACATCAACAGTTACTTCATCTTAGCTATCAACAGCAACACCGTAATCAAATTTTTACTTGGTATGTTTACACTTAATCAAGGATTTTCAGCAAATTTCTGACCTTCACTTTATTTTAGAAAAATCTGAGGATGATTTATGTGATAATTTCCTAGAGATTTCTTTTTCTAACAAGGAAACACTCTCTAACCAGACATTTACTCTGGATAGCATTACCTTGACCTCCAGTACTATTAGGAGGAACCTGATGAACCTGATGGTGGCTAGATGGTTAGAACTGTTGCCTCATAGCAAGAGGGTCCTGGATTCAAAACCCAGGCAGGGCCTTTCTGTGTGGGGTTTACATATTCTTCCCTTGCCTGTGCAGGTTTTCTCCAGGTGCTCTGGTTTCTCCTGCCATTGAGATAATGTGCTGCCTGTCAGCCCAGGACACTCTCACAAAAGAGCTTCTTAATCTCAAGAGTTCCCTTCCTGGTTAAATACAAGTTAATAAATAATGATCTCATGGTCATGATGAAAAGTCCTTGCATTTGTTACTTCTACGCTATACTTTTGCAAACACTAATCAGGTTATCATATCTTCTTCATCTTTCGGCTGCTAGCATTAGGGGTTGCCACAGTGGATCATCTGCCTCCATCTCTCCCTATCCTTTGCATCCTCTTCCCTCACACCAACCCTCTGCATGTCCTCCTTCACTACATCCATGAATCTTCTCTATGGTCTTCCTCTTCTCCTCCTGCCTGGCAGCTCCATCTTCAACATCCTTTGTCCAATATATCCACCATCCCTCCTCCGAACATGTCCATCTCAGCCTTGCCTCTCTGACTTTGTCTCCAAACTTCTCAACATGAGCTGTCCCTCTGATGTACTCATTCCTAATCCTGTCCATCCTGGTCACTCCCAGGGAAAATCTCAACATCTTCAGTTCTGCCACCTCCAGCTCCACCTCCTGTCTTTTTGTCAGT
>VUQH01088575.1:6625-19738 GCA_015106775.1 Etroplus canarensis | reverse complement strand
CTCGGTCCAGTTTTGGTGTCTTTTTCCTGCCACATGATGGTATCTGCCTCTGCCCAGCAGGTACCCTCAACATGAACTTTGATTGAACACAATTTAAACCTCATCCTGGATGTCCGACATCAGTGGACGCAGCAGCTGGACCTGGAATTTACTGACGATATCAGTCGTAACAAGTTGATTTAAATAGTGGGATAATCAACAATCACACTACTGTTGCCTGGCTAAAATGTATTATATTTACTAGTATTATTCTTCAGAGCGTATCTCCTTCTTACCGTTGTTGTAGCGAGGCAGCTGGGGGACAGAACTGACCGGCTTGGCAGTGTGACGATGGCTCTTACTTTTCTCCGGTGTGCATTTATGGTTTTCCAGTTGTTTAAGATAATGTTGCCAAAAAAGGGACATCAAAGCATATCTGATCTTTTCTTTTAATCTTGTCCTTTGATCTAAAAACTGTTTTCAGTGGGTACACCTGACTGCCACTTTATTAGGTACACCTGTGTAATTGAACTTGTAGGCCTGGTTGTTGGTGCCAGACAGCAGCAGCAACAGTCCCACCGGGATTTCTTCAGAAATTGCATCGTCTGGTTAATTATACAATGTCCAGTGCCACTGCGTGGATGTGATGGTCTGTGGGTTCTTGTGTTCAGGTTTAGGTGGTCTGGGACGTTCATTTTGCATGTTATTATAGGAATTCTTTGTTCATTGGCTCTGTATTGTTTCTTGTTGTCTCCTGTTTATTTTTTGGACGCCTTTTGGACCTGTGTTTGGCTTCTTGTACTTGTGGTTTGATCTAGTTTCCTGAGTTCTTGTGCCTCCCCCGTGCCGTCCCTGTATGTTGTCTTTGGTCTCCACGTGTAGTTTGGTTTCGTATCTGTTTCCTGTTTTACTTTAACAGTTCTGGGTTTTGTGTCGAGTTTTACGTCTCATCTGTGTCTCCAGTGATTAGTTTCAGCTGGACCTTGTCCCCCTCCTGTTCCCCTCTTCCCTTGTTACCTGATGCTTTGTGTTGCCTCCTGCCAAATTTGGTGTCCTCTTCCCTGCTTCCCTGGATGGGTCCAGTGGTTGAATGTAACTGAGTACATTTACTCAAGTACTTTACTGAAGCAGAGTTTTAGCAAACTTGTATATAATGTGGCTTTCCTACTTCTAATCCACTATATTTGGATGTGAATAATTGACTTAGTACTCCATTCCATTTATTTTAAAAACTTAATTTTTAAAATGATTTTGTTACTAATATTTGATGCTGTTTTATTATAGGCAACACAACCCAACAGGACATTAAATTGATCTTCAACTGAGACCATAAAGTCAGATATACATTAATTAATCAATAATTTACATTAATCCGGCTAGTGTCCCTGGTAGCATAGTGGTTTGCGCATTCGTCTTTGAAGCAAAAGGTCCCTGGTTTGATTCCAGGTAGGGACACAAGCCCCTCTCACCATGGAGGGTTGCGTCAGGAAGGGCATCCGGCATAAAACCTCTGCCAAATTACCAATGCAGATTAATCCGCTGTGGCGACCCCTTGGTGGAGAATACAAGGCTGAAAACATGGCTGCTCCTCCTACAGTATTGGTCAGATTTAAGTGAAACTTCTGTTCTCAAGGTGAGTGTCATATTTGTTGTTTTATGGGCACGTTTCCATTTTCACAAGAATCGCTACTCCTGAGAGTAGTGGTCTGGACTGTAATGTTCATAAAATGAGCGTTTGTGTGTGCCCCTCTGCCATCTATACATAAATGCAATCCTTAGGTTGTTTATGGCATAATAATGTCTTAAGCGAGGTTAGGCCCAGTCAAGTTCCAGGGCTGTGCTGTTGGTGTAGCATCGGGTCCTGCCAGCCGAAAACAGGGTAATAATGCCAACATGCTGAAGTGGGATGTAGGATGACATGTAGCTAGACTCAGGGATAATAGGCGGACAGTCCAAACAGAATGGCACCCAACAACAAAAAGACGAAGACCAAGGAAACGATGGGCAGAAGACATCACAGCCAAGGAAGGAAAGACCTGGACAAGAAACGACAGGCTCAGCTGGAAGATTCAAGAGTCAAGATTCAAGAGTTTTATTGTCATTTCAACCACATATAGCTGACGCAGAACATAGTGAAATGAGACAGCGTTTCTCCAGGACCTGGTGCAACATATAAACATATGACAGAAAGGTATCAATACAAAGAACACATACGAAGAAGTTTGAAGTGGAGGGCTACATCCTACAATGGATGGAGACAGCCTAACTGAACTGAACTGAACGAATGCCAACATGAAACACAACTTCCTGTCCTGTGGAAAACTCGATCAATTCGCAACATTCCACTGTCGCCATAATACTGCTGTGAGAGCTTCACATATGGTTTTTCCACACGTTGTACTCCACTTGTATCCTGTTACACGGTGATGACCATGGTCTTATTGGTCATAATCATGGAGGGAGTGGTCCTATTGGTTGATGCCCATATTCAGAAGACATGGTTGGGGCCTTCCTGTCACCATTATTATTACCAGTAATATGGTCAATGCTGGGACGTCCTGGTTCCCACTGACCATGTAGTCCTAAAACTCCTGAACTCGAACTTTTTTATCTGGCGTTGAACCAGATCGATTTGTCCTGGACATGACTGCCTGTGAGCCTCTTCGACTTCTGAGGATTTTAATCCTCGTTAGTTTGTGCGACACAGCCAACCGATGACAAGAAAACCGATCACTGTCTTTCTTCACTCCACACATTACAATAACCTGTGACTTGTGATGGATCATGAGCGGGATGAGCTCCTACATCACTGACATTCTGGTTCTTTGGATAATGCTAAATATGCTAAAGCTTATAATAGAACCTAACTAATGAATTAAGTATGTCTTTCACCATATTTCAGAACAGTTATCCAATTAAAAACAGTGTTTACGCTCTTTTGCCAGTTTTAATGGGCTCAGGGCATTGTAAAGGATTTTATTGTTGTCATGGAATTTAATGAGAGGATCCAGATGCAGGAGATGGGGGTAGGTTGCAAAATAACAGCGATTTCCTTTAACGGTGGGAGCAGCAGTCCAAACATGCAAAAATCCAAAAAGGGGAACCAAAGGCAGTACAGAAAGTAAGGGGCTGACACATGGAAAACATATGGGGATAAAAACAGCAGGATGTGCCAAAGGACAAAGAGACAGACAGGACTATACAGTCGTGTGAAAGAAAGTTTCCACAGGACTCTGCAGTAAGTCCACCATGATTTCTTCAGTATCAGCCAGCTGCTGCTAATCAAATGCACTGATTAACTGACCGGTCGGTGTGAGCTCCTCTATAAAACGTTGCTGCTCTGGAGAACTCAGGTGTGCGTTAGCACAACGCCACAATCTTCCCAGGAGTGGACGTCCCAGCAAATTCAGCCCGAGAGCAGACGGTGCAAAAAACCCCAAGAGCTACATCTCAGACTCTACAGGCCTCAGCTGGCGGGTTAAAGGTTAAAGTTCACGACAGGACGGTTAGAAAAAGACTGAACGAGTTTGGCTTGTTTGGAAGGGTTGCAGGTGAAAGTCTCTTCCCTTTAAAAAGAACATGGCGGCACGGCTGGGTTTGGAAAGTTGCATCTGAACAAACCACGAGACTTCTGGAACAATGTCCACATCAGCTGCACTCAGGCCATGTCCATGTCGCTAACTGTCCCACTGCTGGAATCAAAAAGCTGGTCCCTTTAAAGGGGGAATATTTATGCTAACATTTATTTTACCTTTTATGTTTTTAATTAGTTGACATTAGTTTGTAAAACTCTGTTTTCACTTTTACATGACTAAAACTTTTTTATTTTGCAAATTCTTGTCCAAAAAGCCAGATTATATTGGCCATGATTTAATTTATTAAAGCAATAAAAGGGTGAAACATCCAACTTTTTACAGGCATTTTTAGGGGCTAACAAAATATTCATTACATGCAAAACTGAAAATCATATCCGGTGTTTCTGATGAAATATTCTCACTTTTCTGTGCCTCAGGAAGCCCTAAGCTGCTCACCTTTAAGTATTCATGACATTAACGTGTGTCCATTTGCTTCATTAAGTTGCTCCTTTCTGCAAATTCCGGCCCAATAAAATAGTTTGAATTTAGAAGACAAATGTACCCTTATCTTGTCCAACTTCAGACCATTTAAGAAACTACGATGAATTATTGTATTAACCAGGGAGCTAATTATCCATCCCCTCATAATGTTCATTTTTCTGACTGCAGAGAAAAGTATATGCAATATAACTTGGCTGCCAGTGGATTCCATCACATTAAATACCGTCATCACTGAAATACAGGGATTTAAAGCGATCACTACTTATTCCACAAAGTCACCAATTGTTCAGTAAAGGCCTTCATTTCTGTATGAATTTTCCTAAATCATGCAGATGCAGGTAGATTATACCCATCTTTGCAGGCTCCACTCTGCCATTTGACTTTTCAAAGCGTAGCAGCTGATTATGTGAAGCACTGACATTTCAGCTTAAACACACAGCGGCTGTGTTGGAAATGTTCATCTCCGCTGCTCCTGCACAGCCTGCTGATAAGCAGATGTGATAAAAAGCCGTTCCTCAGATATCCCAGTGATACGCTCCCTCTTTTTACTACATCTGCTCCCTGGAATCCCGATTTCATCCAACCATCCATCATCTACCACTTTTCCAGCGGCGGCGGTTCAAGCACAGAAATCCAGACTGTTCTCTCCCCAGCCACCTCCTCCAGCTCCTCAGGGGGGACACCAAGGCGTTCCCAGGCCACTTGAGAGACATAGTCTCTCCAGTGTGTCCTGGGTTTGCCCCAGGGTCTCCTCCCAAAGGGACGTGCCCCCAAACACCTCAAGTACAAGGCGTCCAGGAGGCATCCGGATCAGATGAACCACCTCAGCTGGCTCCTTTGGATGTGGAGGAGCAGCGGCTCTACTCTGAGCCTCTCCTGGCTGACTGAGCTTTCCAACTTTCAGGAGTTTTTCAAGACTGGAAGATTCTGGATCTTCTGATTTCCATCCAGTGCCGGAGTTTATTGCCAGTGCAGGAAGTGATGTGGTCTCAGTGTAAAGAGCTGGAAGGTAATTTCATTTTCATTCCTGCCCGTTATCCCGGCTGGCGTGTAGGGCAGCAACAAAGGATCGCCACTCCTGTCTGTTTGGGACCAGCTTCTGAATGCTTCCCCAGGTGTGATGGAGGTAATCGAGCTCCCCTTCCGCAGTTCGGCCTCAGGTGTTCTTGGGACACCTTCGCTTGCGCTTTCCCTCTGCTGTCCAGTGAAGGGCTGTGTGGGTGATGTTATCTGGCTCTCTTCTGATGACGTACCCGATGGTGTCCGTGCTGTCCTGGTTGCAGTGGGTGAGAAGGTGTTGGTTGGAGATGGTCTCAGGCCAGGATATGCTCAGGATTCTTCTGAGGTTCTTGGTGTGGAAGGTGGATAGCTTGTTGAGGGCACTCTGTCATCCTCCAGCTCTCTGAGCTGTACAGTAGGGTGGAAAGCACGCTGCTGTGGTACAGTCTTAGCTTGGTCTTAGTGCTGAACTGTGATGTTTCCTGATGTCGCTGCCTGCTCCGCCATCGCCATCTACTGAAGTAAGTGAACGTAGGTAGGCAGGTGTTCATTTCATTAAGCAGGCACTCACTGGTCTGAGCATGCTGCTTCAAGAGCTTTGAATGGTTATCAGATTCTCAAAGAAATGCACAAACAAACAATCCAAACACTGCATTCACATGAACATGAACATGGTTCCACTGGGGTGTACAGTATATTTGTGTGCATTTAACTGCTCAGTGCTTCATGTTGCACTGCAGCCTTTTTTTTGGAGGGGGGCGTCTGATCCCAGGTGGCGATAAATGTTTGGGACTTGATGTGCCTGCTTTCAGGGATGGAGCTACCACCATACGACCACCACCATCCCAAAGAGCTGGAGGTTGCAGTTTTTCTGTCTGCCTTTATTTTGTGAGTACAGTCTTACATGAACCTGAACCCTTTCATACCTGCAGGACCGCAGACATTGTAGTTATGCGATAGCTCTATTAAATGTGTAGCCAACAACTGGACCTGGACACCTTAGAGTCAATGAGTCCACCATGATACCAAAGTATTCTAGAGTCAAATGTGAGGACATCTGTCCCACAGCTAAATCTTGGTCAAAATTTGGGCACTGAGCCCAGGCACAGAAGCAAATCTTCAACAGAATGACTGAAAAAGAAGATAATAAAAGTGTTGCAATGGCCCAGTCAAAGTCCAGTCCTCAACCCCACTGAAGTGCTGTGTTGGGAGCTTAAGAGAGCTGTGCATTAGGGAACAGAACAGAAGCAACATCATATAAAAGAGTGGGCAAAAATTTCTCCACAATGATGTGAGAAGTTGATAAGGTTATATAGAGAAGTTACTTCAAGTTATTGCTGCTAAAGGTGGTTCTCCAAACTATTTAAATCATTGGGTGTACTTAGTTTTTCATAGGATAAACTCTCTTCTTCAAATGACTTTATGTTATCAGATTATCCCTCCCCTCTCTCTATGAGCAGATTCGAGGTATCATCTTGTAATAATTAATTAAGAAGCAGAGAAAAAGGATCAATCAGGCCACAAGATGTTTCTTTGCTTCAGACATTGTCAGATTCCCCATCTGGGCTAATAATGCGTCTAATGTTTGTGCATCGCAGAATGAAACAAAGGCAATCAGCGGCGTTCATCAGCAGTTTATCAAGACTTTGCCATTATCAGCCACTCTGTAGACTGTCAGCAGCTGATGTTAAAAACACTCTCCCAATTACCTGTCCTTATGGCGCCCAAGGTGTAAATGAAACTGAGAGCATGGAGACGCATCCGTACAGCGACGCGTGACCGTGTTGGACGTGTGAGCCGTGCTCTCTTGTCATTCAGGAGACAGCAAGTAAACACAAGTTTGGATCCAGTGGAAGCAGCTCGTTATAAAGCAGTCGACTTCCACCCTTTGCTTTTCCTCCATCCCTCCTTCCCGCTCCTTCTTTGCTGTGTTAACTGTCTTTCATTATTGCTCTCCGTTATCCAAATTAAGTTATCCTCCCTCATTATTTTGCCAAGAGGGAAATGGAACGTGTCAGCAGAAAGTAAAAATATCATCAGTGGGCCTGTGCAATGACAGATTAATTGGATTAGAGTTGCATTTAGCCTAGATTAGGTCCTGCATTGGGACCTGGATGGTGACACAGATGGATTACATTAGAAAGTGCAACAGTGACTGGAAGAGCTCTTAATTGTGCAGGGTACGCGCCGTGGCACTGGGGTGACATCAAACTCCGGCTATTTCCTGCCCCCTCGATAGCTCCACTTAGCCCTGTTTTCCTCTGGGTGTTTTTTTAAACTCTTATGTTTTGCCGTGGCGCCCATCAAATGTGGAACGTGGCCACCCGTCATCTGCTTCTCCTCCGAAATCAGTGAGAGAACGGGTGAGCAATGAGTGTTAATGTCTAATTCAGAGATGGTGCAAAAACTGTACCTGTGTGTCCAGACGCACCGGGGTAGTTTCAGTTGGTTCAGTTTAGATTCCTACCAGTTTAAAGAATGTTGAATTCCTTACACATCAACACATTTCGTGTCATGTCGCCTCTGTACGCCGCCACAGTGCATTTTAAATCTAACAGTCAAAACGTGACTGAAGTGCAGACTTTCAGCTTTGATTTAAGGGTGTTTGACCAAAGAACTGCATTTGCCGTTTAGGAATTCCAGACATTTTTATACATAGTCTCCCAAGTTCAAAAGTAATGGAACAATTAACTGACAAGCAGTTTGAAGGCCAGGTGAGGCCTGTTTTCTCATTATTCCCTCACAATCTAAGTAGATCAAAGATCTGAAGCTGTGTCCAAGTGTTGACCTTCCTTTGGTAGCTGTTCACTGAAATTCTCAATATGAGGTCCAAAGAAGTGCGGGTGCAGGTGAAGGAGGTCATCATTAGGCTGATAAACCAAAATAAACCAATCAGAGAGAGAGCAGAAACTCAAAGAGTGGCCAGAACCACAGACTGGAACATTCTTATAAAGAAGGAATGAACTGGCCGGCTCAGCAACACCAAAAGTTCCTGGAAGATCACAGGACACTAAAGTGGATGATCACAGGTCAAGAGAAACCCTTCACAACATCTAGCCAAGTCAAGAACACGCTTCAGGAGTTAGGTGTATCATTGTCAAAGTCTACGATCAAGAGACGCCTTCATGAATGTAAATACAGAGGGTTTACAGTGAGGTGCAAAGCTCTGGTTAGACACAAGGACAGGAAAGAAAGATTAAAATTTGAAAGAAAACATCTCAAAGAGCCTGAACAGTTATGGAAAAACTCAGATGAAACCAAGATGAACTTGTAGCAGAATGATGGGAAGAGAAAAGTGTGGAGAAAGAAAGGAACATCTCATGATGTGAAGCGTACCACATCATCTGTCAAACATGGTGGAGGTAATGCTATGGCGTGGGCATGTATGGCTGCCAGTGGAACCAGGTCACTAGTGTTTATTGATGATGTGATGCTGATAGAAGCAGCAGGATGCTCTCTGCTCACATTCAGACAAATGCTGCAAACCGATTGGACGGAGCTTCACAGAGGAAATGGATAATGAGCCAAAGCAAACTGCAAAAGCAACTCCAGAGTTTTTCAAGGCAAAGAAATGTGATATACTTCAAAGGGCAAGTCAGTCACCTGATCTCAGCCCAGCAGAGCAGCTTTTCAGTTACTGAAGACAACGCCAATAACAACACAGAGTTAGAAACAAAAAGAAGAAGCAATTTAACTTACAATTATATGAATGTATAATGAATCTCCCGTGAGGCCTAAAGGTTAGTGAGCTCTCATCTCCACTCACAAGTGGAGTCTACGAGAGAGTTGAGGGATCTGTAACAACAGCAGGACACTAAGGGCTGAATGCTAAACGCTAACTTAACAATGCAGACCCACACTCAAAATCACACAGGTTTCATGTCACCACAGTGACTGCTGTAATGGATGCTGAACAATGAACATGGAAACACATCCCCAGAGAACACACTTTTACGTGAAACACTTAATGAGACCACACTGAGCTTCAGAAACGAGTGGGAAAGCAGCTAGCTCAGAATAAATTACTGACTGTCCTGGAGAATTTGTAGGAAAATATAAATGTATCACTTCCTTGCATCGCAATGGGGTGTTTATTATTATTAATATATTTTTTTTTTTTTTAATTTTTTTTGTAATAATGAGGAACAGGTGACCTTTCAGAATCAACTTGGGTGGTCACCCCTGCATTGACCCAAAAAATGGGCATAGGTGGTAGAAAGAAGCCTCCTCTTATGGGTCTGTGGGTTCTTCTTCAGAGACAGAATGAGGAGCTTGGTCACTGAGGAGGGACTCAGAGTAGATCTGCTGCTCCTCCGCGTGGAACGGACAGGGCTGCATCGGTTCACCATCTGACCAGGATGGCTCCAGGATCCTCCTAGATGAGAGGTTGAAGGCATGTCCCACTGGGAGAAACCCCCCCACTGGGCAAAACCAGGACATGCTGGAAAGACTAGAGCTTTTCTGACATCCCATTCTACAGCCATAAAAATAATATGGAGTTGGTCCCTGTTTGCAGGTAGAACAGCTTCCTACAAGATTTTGGAGGATCAGCCAGAATCAAGGTCAGACACTAGCGTTGGATAGCAAGCTTCAAATCTGAAAGGAGCTCATTTAGTGCATAAAATTCTCAGTTTAAACATTTGTTATGTTATTTATGTTCTGTTGTGAATAAAATCTTGGCTCATGCGATTTGAAAGTCTTTTAGGTTTCATGTTGTTCAAATTTAAAGAACGTCCCAACTTTTCTGGAATTTGGGTTATTTGAGGAATACTCTAAATATTTATAAATAAATATATGTTTTGTGTTTTTATAGTAGGTAGATCTGTTTTCTATGCCAATTTCGAATACTGATTTTATTTCTAACCAAATATTCAGATTTTCTGTTTCCCCCCATTATTGGTCCCACCTGTGCCACCACATTTCAAAAATCCTGTTAAAGCCCCTGCTCCGTAGGGGGCCCTTTATGTCATATGAGCCCCCCACCGCAGCCGCACATCATTCTGACTGCAGGCCACAGTCTTCTTTGTAGACTGCTCAGCTCTACATATCACCTGACCTCTGCAGCATCTCACAAACCCGGTCGTCCTGTCCGGGCTGCCAGTGGCTGCTGATAATCTGCCCAGGTTTAATAATTACATCAGAGAGCAGGACGTCCTCCATGCAGACGGGAAAGGCGCCCCCCAGCGGGGCGCAGCAGGAGCGAGTCCAGGATTTTATAAGATGGGGTGGCAATGAACCAAGGTGGGATGGGGGGCCCCCGCAGTATAGAAATTATTGGGAATGATATAGAGGTTTATGTGAGACCCTGTGCTCTCATGGAGGTAGTGTTACAGTATATGAAGAGCAGTGCTGCATAAGAGTTTAAACATTTTAAACGTAAAAAGGCTTGATCCTGTTTACGAAGCTTTAGCATCCAAAAATACTAACCTAATAAAAAAAATACTAACCTAAAGTATACAGAATCATAGATTATATTTTTGGTTTCGCAGTTACTGATTCAATAATATGTATCATTTAAATGTTGCAGAAGCATTATGTAGTGCTGTGCAAAAGTATTGAGCCACACATCATTTTTATAGATTTTGACTTTCTTTTCATTTTTTTTGTTTTTTTTATATTTGGTTTTTATTGAAAGTTTTACATATTTTTATAGACCATAAAACAAGCAGTCGACTGAAAATCTACTTCAAGGGAGTTCTAGTAGTGTGAACTTTACATTGTATTCATAAATTGGCAACATGTATACAAATATTAGAGCAGCACAGGAGAGGTACACAAAAGTTTATATAGCCGTGAGGAGCACCTGGAAAAAAAAAACCCACACTAATTTTGTATACATTTTAACCACTTGTTCCAGCTTGTGATATAAGTATTAACTTGTAACCTTAACAAAAAGGTTAATTTTTCCATTTTATTAATCTCCTCAACAACTCTCGACCAGTTGTCCAGGACAGATGGGTCAGTACAAAGCCACTCACGAGTAATTGCTGTTTTTGCTGCAGCAGTGAGAATCTTCAGTAGATATTTGTCGTTGTTTGTTAATTCCTCTGGTAAGTCCCCTTAATAAAATGTTATGATGGACTGTGGTTCTGATTTAAAGCCTAGAATCTGTTCTATCTTTGACACAACATCTTCCCAAAAGACTTTGTCATTCTTTAAAAGTGGCCTTGAAAAATACATCGCCAGGCCTTCTGAAGGTCTTTCAAAGTCTACTACCTAAACATTTTCACTGCATTTTTTTTTCTTTGTTAAGCGATTTAACACCGACCTATGGTTTTTAATTCAAGCATTATAAATCTACATAACACAAGAGATGAACTGGTGTTGTGTCTGCACATAACAGACAACAAAGAACCAGCTTTAAATTGTAAATTCAGGTACTTTGTTACTAGCAGCCTAGTAACAAAAGCACACCATTGGATCCCATTTCTTTAGATGAATCTACAAAAAACACCATGCAGTTCGACTGGCATTCAACTGCAGGACTGACCACCTAATGCTGGATTTACTCTTACCCAGGTCACTTTAAGGTTAACTCCAGGTTTTCACTACTACAATGTTGGTTCATTTTTTACCGGGGTTATGTCCCCATGGTATAGTGTCCCCGTAGTTTAGTGGTTTGCACATTCGCCTCACTAGCGGCAGGTCCCTGGTTTGATTACAGGTGGGGACACAAGCTCCTCTCATCGGGGAGGGTTGCATCAGGAAGGTCATCCGGGGTAAAACGTCTGCCAAGTTACTGATGTGGAATAATCTGCTGTGCCGACCCCTTGGTGGAAAAAAAAAAAAAGGGAACAGCCGGGGTCATTTATACTGCAGGCCTTGTTCTAGATTAGAGATCAACAGGTAAAAAAATCACCACCTAATGATCAGTCAGTTCTCTGGAAAACAGCGTCACTGATTCTGGAAGATCCCTCAGACCCCTGTGCACATCGTAGGAGGGTCTAAAGTTTTCTTACTAGCATCAAAAGTCACTGAGCATCAGTAATTAATACAAATTCCTAGAGAATTCCTGTTGGTCTTAAACAATTTTACATCAATTTAATTGTTATATAATCATTAATATATCACCTAAAACTGGGTGCTGATTTATAATTTTCTGATCTGAAGTTTAAAACAAATTTACACATAGACTAAACCTATACTGGAATTTAATTTTTATGTTTGTTCTTCAGATCATTAAACATCACAGGGCTGCAGCTGACAGATTAAAAACTAAAACTGCCTCACACACACATCTAAAGATGAATTTAATGGAGTAACGACTGTAATCTGTCAGAATCCCCTGAGTCTTAATGACAGAGCTGTGATGCTCTCACTTGCACAGTCAGTGTTTTTGCTGACTTTTCTTACTGGCTTCCAGTAGGCTGGACTTTATTAATACAGTGGATCTCCTCCAGCACTTAAATCACTCACACATTCATCCAGAGCGTTGAATACTAAACTACTGTAGTGTTTTTACCTGCTGCAGACACTCATACTGCTGTTTTATCTGAAGCAGCTCGTTTAATTTCAGCCAGTCTGTGCTTAACTGCTTCATATTTTCCTATTATAGTTTCATCTTTTTGTAAACTCAGACTCTCTGCTGCCAGTAGACTTATCCATGCTTCTGATTGGTCAGATGCGGATATCCTGGATATGTTGAACTTGCTTCTTGGGACAGGGCTCTTGCTCTCAGGATACATTTTATAATGTGATTTGATTGGCTAGTGGTCACACTTCGAACAAGCCTTACTTGACTGGCTGGTGCCTACACTTGAAAGGTGCAAGCAGCACAAGCAAAGCGAAGCATTTTAGTTCAAAATGCATACATATGAATTTTGCCTCGTAGGGTCAAGTTGCTAGGAGACTTCCCACCATTCACTGATCACTTCCTGTTAAAAGGGGGGTTCTTCCTCCCCACCATCACCAAGTGGTCCCTCAAAGGAGATTTTCTGTTTTTTGGGATTCTCTAATATTGCACAGCCTTTACCTTGACACAAATGTCACAGTGTATTTCTTCTATGCAAATTATATTAAAATGAATAATAATGAAGCCCAAAGAGTAAAATTCTTTTTT